>JXUT01150853.1:0-10415 GCA_000934455.1 Apostichopus parvimensis | reverse complement strand
GCACTGACATTTGAAATAAGAGGATTGGTCTGCCTGTCATCTAAAACCTTTCCTGAGACATCAAAGTCTAAATTTGTCAGGAAGAGTTCTGTTAGAAAAGGAAAAAGATTGTGAAATAACGGAGGTAGCAGAAAACAGAAACAGATATCATTCGATTTGCAACATTTTAACACAGATAGTCTTTTTTTTTTGTGGTAATAAAGTGTGATTGATAACAAGATTTACAAGATACTTCAAGATTATAAAGACTGAGTCTTATGTGGTATACATCAGAGATTAATATGTAGATTTGCAGTTGACTTTTTAGCAATTCTTGTCATTTGTTCTACCGATGGAAGAACAAGTGTTCACTGTCAAAATGACATTCTAACAAAATATGAAAAATAAATTTTATAAAGCATAAATTTGGATTTCCAAAGCTCACCTGAAATACAATCAGCATCTTTGCAAGTAATAATAGAATCTCTCCCACTCTTGGTTTGAAAAACAAAAGGCGGATCAGGGTCGTCTCCTTGTTCAAATTCCAGGCAGAGGTACTGATACTGGTTACAGCCGATGGTACTGAAGTCGAATCTGGTATTGATGGCATCAAAGGTCAGTGGGAACTCCGTCAACAAAGTAGAAGAAGCATCTCGGGACATCAGAATCTGACGATCCATCCCGATTCGATCACCGAGACCGTTAACATTTTCGCTGCCAAATACATTTAGCTTCCACAGATTCTCACCGGAGATAATAGTACCGGTGTCATCAAATGTGACGGTGGCATCAATAACCAGAGGGCTTCTCTTTCCAATGACCAAGTCTGGTGTATTGTAGTCCCACTCAAGGGTTCTAGCTGTCACAGCTTTGTAGAAGAAAAAACAAAAGAAAGAATAATAATAATAGAAGAAGAAACAAAGGCATTCACTGCTATTCAACTTCTATCCTAATCATTAAACATCTTGTATGGGGCGGGGACTCATTGTTTCAACCACTTTAAGCATTTCCTCACTATCCCCCCCCCCCTCCCCAACCCCAATCCCTTCTCTATGCATCTCCTCTCATTTATAACCTTATCATGTAACAATCCTTCAGCACTCCCCTCAATCAAGATGCAAGTTTTGCCAAGATGGTAAGGAAGACTATTTTTTTCAGGTTTTTGAGAGAGGTGCAGGAGAGTCTGAGACTGGGCAGGTGGGTCAAGCCTTACACAAACCAACCAAATAAACACTAAACTGTTAATTCTTGTGATATGCAAAATAAGATGCGGTCCATGTAAATCATTAGCTTACCTTCACACTTTGCAGGAACACAAGTGGTAAAGACACTCTCGTCCTTATCGCTGGCCGGTCGCAGATAGAAGAATGTCGAGGACCCTTGGTGTTTGGACAGAGTGACGCAGATGTACTGTACCAGAGTGCACGTTGCGTCTGTGGTGTCCAAGTTGAAGTTGACCCGGCCAAAATTGAGAAGTTGTCTAGGTATAAAAGTTTCATCACGTTGTCTGTTCATGAGAACCTGATCGACCTGACCGTACTTGATACCACTGCCATCTTCGTTGCTGCTCCCGTAGGCTGCGAGTACCCACAGTTTGGAACCGGCTACACCGACATTGCTGGCATTGACCGAGACATCCAACGATATAGGGTTCTTTGGAGCATCGTTGGTGATGGTGTTCTGGATTGGATTGACGTTCACTTTGTGGACGTTCGTTACTGTTCAAGGAAGCGAGTGTAAAAATTGATGTTTTAAAGTCAATTATCTATGAGAAAACAACACATATTTGTACATTTTGCAAGTTATGATGATAATGAAAGAGGACAAACAGCACTCTTTTTACTTCTTACTATTTCTCCCACTATCCGCTTTTTTTCAATGCAGTATTTGCAGATTTGCTCGACCCAACTTTTAACATCTGATTAAAGGAAAGTGAAAATATACTTACTTGCCCGACACCGCGCCCTTTTACAGAGTACTTTCACTTCACTGTCACCGATGCCGTCCTCCACTACACTTATGGTGAAGTCTGGTGTCGGCGCAGGTCCTTTGGTGAACTCCATGCACACGTAGCTGAAATCGTTGCATCCTACGGCAGCAATGTCAAAGTTAGCAGTCCCGTCTTCAATGGTCAATGGTCGAAATCCAACAGTGCTTAACGATGCTTCTATGGCATTCAGTGTCTGAGGGACGTAGTTAAACTTCTCCCCAGACCCATCTGCATTTCTGCTTCCAAACATACCAAGTCGCCATAGATTGTTGCCAGCCATATCTCTTGACCTTGCATGGAAGCTGACATCAGCTGTAATTGTTAGTGGATTTGGGATACCTGCTATGACATCGACTCCTTCGAAATTCCAAACTAGTCCTCGGACAATAACACCTGTGGATGATAGATGAATGGATACAGATGATTCAGTTAATTATCTGTATTTATGCTTGATTTTACATGTAATTACCAATTCATTTTCCCCTGATAGTGTCTTTATTTAAAATGCGACTTGCATAGACAGAATGTTTTGTCCTAATTTTTGTAAGAAACAAACTTGGCATCTAATAATTCCTTCCAACAAATATTCTTCCCAATTAGTATATTCCATCTCTCATCACTTCCTATGATCACATTCAATAATCAATTATGCAAGTGAACAATATCTTCTAAATCATAGTATACCGGTCATATTCTTGGAAATCTTGTTAATAATTAATTAATTCCTCAATTCTGAAGGAAAAAATGTATATAACAAGTATTTTAGTTAAATAACCTTACTTGGAGATGAGTAAAACTGAACAAAGTCTAGTATCAATGGTTGAACAATTGATGAACTAATCAGCAAACTACAAGATTAGGGAGGCTTGGGGGATGTGTTCCATATTTTATTCTATGTTGGTTATCCAGCCTGGGGTAGGTATTGGGAGAATATTTCAATGGTTACTTTACACATCAAGCTAAGACATGGTGACTATTTGTCTTGACAAGTATTTACTCTTTCTGCCCTTCTCTATCCTTCCACAGGAAATTTTAGAGGTCAATTATTCAGTAATGACAAGCTATCCTCTCCTTTACTTTATTATGAAGAAAAATTAATACAACAAGAAATGTTTTCTGTCAACAATGTGATAATCCCACGATGAGTCAAGAGAGGTAGGAAATGTCTCTCGGAAGGAGATAATCATGCCTAGACCAATTGATCGTGACTTTAGGAGGAGGACGATGAAAGACACATCCCTGACAACGTAACCAACCACTTGACTTTTCCCATGTGCTTTTCATTTTGGATGCCAAGGTTTTTTGGATTTCGTTAAACTAGCTTTAGCAAAAGTAGCAAGATATTGGTGAATTTAAAGTGATCTTATGGGGGGTCTTACAGGTACAAGTATTTAGACTTTTGAGATGAAACTCAAGAATAGGCCATCTGATTGTCACCGAATACAACGTTTTCATCAATAAAATGCTATCTTGTTTTGAAGACTGAACTATTTTGAAAATCATTTTGTGAGTTTTCAACTTCACATCGCTATGGCAACAAGTGTGATGGATGGGATTTCATTTCTGTTTACAATTCGATGTTCTCCTAACAGGATATGTTCTCTTCCCTCCCACTCCCCTCGCCCCACCCCCACCCCCAATCCCTTCAGCATGAAACTGATTGCTAGAAGATGGTTCTCACCTGAACAGGTAGTAAGCATGACACAATCCTGGTAAGTGGTGGTCCTATCTGGACGAAAGTTTAAGTCAAATTGTGTGCTGGGACGGCTTCCCTTTTCCAGCTTCATGCAAATGTATGGTACTTGGTTGCATGTGAGTTCCCGAAGGTCCAAATCAAAATTAACACCCGAGAAACGAAAGGGCACATCTCTTGTAACTGGTGTATTCTGTTGGGCACTGCTTAACCCTTGAGGGGCATATGAAAAAGTTTGGCCCGATCCATCGGAACTCGAGCTAGCCCAAACACTCACTTTCCACAAATTAAGTCCTCTGATATTTGTAGATCGTCCTCTGTCATATCTGACATTAAAATCCAAAGAAATTGTGTTTCGTTGGCCTTCAACGACACCTCTGGTTTCATCTATGTTGGCTTCCACTCCAGTCACCGTGACAACTGAGCATAGTGGAAGCCATGAAGTGGGAAAGGGTAAGGGTGGAGGAGAAAGTAAGAGAGAGTTAGAATGATGTGAAAAGTCTGAATTTGGTTGTGAATTCAAGTTGAATCATTTTATTGTGTAAATATGCAATAGGGCAAGTTAAAACCTACAATTCATATTTTTGTTTAGTTTGTCTTAGTATAATTTCATACAGAATGAAGGATCAATTCTTAAGTATCTAAAACACTACTATATATACTAAAATCTGCTCTTCTCTAGTATCTATGATTAATCAAATCTCTTATTCTAACAATCTGCTCACCATAATCTTTCACTCTATAACAAACTACCCTATGTCCTACTGTCAATTCCTACTTACAAAGAAACGTGAAAAATAACGTGAAAAATATCTAGAAACAAGAAGAACTTACCGAAGCATTTGGTTAAACGGAAACGTTAAGATGCGGAATGTTAGAAATATCAGATAAACGTGCAGATAATCTACTAAGTTAAGAGAGAGAAGGTGTAAGAGAGTTGTTATATTGCTTGAACAAATTCGTTTGACTTCTAATGGAAGCTGATAGGGGGCGACATTCCAATAAGCATAACTGGACAAGTTGTTCCCGAAGTTGTCACACATCACAACTCATAAACTGTAAAGAAATTTCAGTCATGGATGCTTGTTTGTGGTTTCAAGGTTTCTTCATTTCAAATTATATCACCTTGGATACAATTCAGTTACCATCAATCAGATAAAACAATAAAACAACCCAAGTAGCAGCTAGTACACTCTTGCTACAAAATTTTTCTGCCGTTTGATTTAAAAACACTCTTTGTATTTATCAGACTTTTAATTTTCCTTGAAAATATGTTCGAGGTGCTTGAAAACCAACTCAGACTTCTACAAAAGTCTCCCTGTTTATCACGCCACACTCTCTTCAAACACCAGACAGTTTTTTGTTTTTTATTTAAGGTCAGTGCAGGCAAACACTGCTCAACTCTGAAAGTGGCCACAAAAAAAAACAGTTTAATGAAATGGCTGTCGTTTGAACTAATGCTTAAAGACTCAAGTTATTAAGCACAAATTCCCAAAATCATGCGGACTGGTAACTTAGATTGTGTAGATAAAACCAATGGTTAATTATGTTGTTTCACTTTTCTACACACCTCCCAATTATTCAACTCACATTCTTTCTTTTTTTAATATCAAAAATTCAAAACCAACAAAAAATGTCTATCTACCAGCATTGGCTAACACCAGTTAAATCTAAACAGCCGGAATATTCCTTTTTATAGACTACCGATAACCAGTCAATGATATATATCAGGATCCAGCCCAAACATCTGATACACACTCCTCAATCACAACTCCTTTCTAGCATTGTTTTTTTTTTGGGGGGGGAGGTTGCTTTTAACCAATCAAATACCTATTCTGGAGGTTGCTTGAAATATTTTTTTTCCATTGGTTGTGTATTCTTATATACATGTTTGAAATAGAAGTTTTGCTAGAATTCTGAGGCAATAAAAAGTTTAAAAACAAATCAGGCAGGTGTAGTAGAGGAACATGGATCCAAGTGGGGAGGGGGGGGGGGGTTATTTGCTAAGACTAAACAAAGTCTCATGCATAATCTGTGCTAATTCTGGTAGGCTAAAACTAGCTGCCGGTGTGTCTAAGAGTAACCAAAGTTGAATCATCCATTTCTGAAAGTCGGCATGCCTACTCACCATACGGACAATGAGGGCAGCATTCACCGGGTATAAATACTTGATCTTGGCAAGAGAGCTCCGGACAGCTCTCTATTTCACATGTGGTTGTACCGTTCAAGCACGAGCACATTGTACACTCATTTACCTTCCAAACTTCCAGATGATCATAGCTTTCTCCTCTGTACACACAACCGTAGTTGTCTTTGTTCGTAGTTTCTGGAATTATTCCTAATAAGGGAGGGGGGGTTGACAGTGGTGGGTGGGCAGGGCCAACATGGAGGGGGGGAGTGGGAGCGGAAAATATATTATTAAAAAATGTCTTTCATCAGGATTTCTGGGAAACATGCTCATTGGATAAAGTAAACTACGTCTAGGTTTTAAACATTGGCGAATGAGATAACAGAAGTGGAGGGAGTTTTACTACACTCAGCAATTTCTATCTAGTGACGAGGTGACTATGGCCTTATTCTAACTTCCAGTAATATTCTTATAGAATCAGTTTGGAAAATATTTATCTTTTTGTGGTTTAAATGTAAAAAAGAAATTTTAAAATGCAGTTGAGAATCAAGTCAGATACTTGTCCATGATCTTCCTTCACAGAAGAGTTGATAAATTATGCGGGTGATTTTGAAATTTGACAAATTGCTCAAAACTTAAAAAAGACTATAGGTCTACTTTAAGGTGACATTTTAAAATACAAAATGCACATTGAAATCAAAATGCGATTGCATCATGCATGTTGCTCTCCAGTTTCAAAACATAAGAAACAAAATTTGTACCAAGGAAGAAGAATATTTAAATGGTGGGAGGGGGAGAGGGGGAGTGGTAAGGAAGGGGGAACTTACCAATTCTTGAAATCATAATATCTCTCTAATCACATCTAAATCATCCCCTTGGACTAGACTCATGGTCATTTCTCAAGAAAGAAGTAAACGGAAGACTAAAAATCAAAAGGGATAACTCAAGAAGGGTTTAAACTTTGCAAAAGAATATGCACACTGCCAGTTTCACACACTACTGGAAACTTTTGGACCGGAATTTTTCTGGTCATGATATTTTTATCGCATGAATGTTCCATGTGCAAATTGAATAATAATCCACTTAATTCACCGAAGAACAAACAAGCACTGCAATTTTATAGTATCCCATAGTTTTTGTTTATCCAAGGTAGACTTCAGAAATACTACAAAACACCATGTACAGACCAGACACAATGACTTTTCACAAACTCACAGGAACAGGAAAAAAACATATAACATAATAAGGACATCCGCAAGGAAAAATATTTCTCAGACATTTGTGGAAATTTCTTTCATTTCTTTATTTTTTTTGATCGTATTTTGATGATATAATCAATATTTTATCTTCATATTAGAGAAACTACTAAATGTTTGATTTATTTGTATGAATAAATGATGAAACTATGTCATATTGCCAAAATATACATCACATCACCTCATTTTTTTCCAATTGTCATAAATTTCCTGGTAAGGTCGTCTTACCATCAACTGCATCAGATTCTTGAAAGGAACTGAGCCCTTTTTGGCTTGGCAGTCCAAGAAATGAAAATGAAAAATCAAAATAAGAATAAGATGGGAATAAGATGGTCATCCATGTGAGGAAGTTGATCAAAAATAATGAGAATCTTTAGCAAAACATTCAAAAAAGGAGAAAGTATAAAGGAAGAGACAGGATCAAGAGGATGAAAAGAAGGAATAAGGAGAAGAAAGAAATCACATGCAAAAATCATGCATTCAGAAAAATCATGCTAGAAGCATGCATAACACTCTAGAGAAAGTAACAAAGTGAAGAGGAAACTAACCAACATCTCTCATGCATATAGTCATGCAAAAGTCATGCTTATGTCAATGAACTGTCATGCAGGATCACAAATTGAACAAAGTTATAATATACAGAGGATATTTTGACAATTAAATATTCTCAGCTGAACAGTCTGGTTTTTGAAACTATCATGCATAATTTTGTTTCGTTTCCTTTCAAAATATCTTTCGATTGAAATAATATCCCTTTTTTCTTATTTTCTATTTCTATTGGCTTTTTCAGTAATGGGACAAACCTATCATGCACTACAGAGATAATCACATGCATTGTCATGCAAGAGCACAGAAATCAAAGAATCAAAGAACATGCAAAAAAAGAATACAGAACATGCATACACAACTGTCTTCTCTACTCCCGATTGTTAGCCAGTAGCAGCAATGCTAAAATGTCTCAAATTTTGGTCAACTTCAAACATCAATGTTTCATATTTCACCATGCATTTTGAAAATTTTGTTTATTAACCAGACAATTGTCAAAAAAGGGATAATATCATGGTAGCTTTTTCTAACTACTTAACTTTGCTTCATCTGAAAGATATAGAAAGAAATATCCAGGAGGGCATGAAAAATATTTTCCCCACACAAAAAAAAATTAACTTCGCTGCTCAATTTAACATTCTGCTAGATAACAACAATCACTTTCATGCTTTAAGTTTCAGTCCATTCATACCAAAGTAGTTATTTTTTATTTTATTTTACTTAGTTTCAGGACATCTAAGCTTTCCTTTTTTTTGAATAAACTTCTTACAATGCCCTACCAGTTTATGACCTTTTTTTCTTCCGACTTACAAATTATCTTCATGCCAAGGGCCCGGCTACAAACCGTGTTATCATGCCATGAACTGAAAGTGAGATAGCAGCATATATGCTTTCTAATCCTTTGTCATGCTCATTCTTTATCATGCAAAAGTCATGCATTTCTTAACATTCACTAAGGGAATGTGAGCATTCAATTTGAAGAGAGCATATGTTGTCATGCAGAGAGACAGAGAGAGAGGGTCACAGATATAGGAGACAGATGCATGCAATGATTGGTACAACTACACACATGTGGCATGCATAGATCTGAGGTAGAGGTAGAACATGCAAAGAAAATAGAACAAGAGTGAAAGGAAAGTATAGAAATTGAGGGAAAACAAGAAAAATTTCAACATCAAATGTACTCAAAAACATTAAAGAGAATAACAATATCAATAAAGTCATTCTGATATCTAAAAGTGCAAAAGATCTCTCATGCATGTGTCTATGGATGGGTATGGGATGGAGTAAATGCAAAAATCGACCGAGGTAAAATCTCTTGAAGAAATGGTAGGGGCAGGTTTGGAAAACCTGATTTTACCAACATGCTGACCCTTAACCTAATGGATCCTGAACATTGTGCACAACATGCAGGTTCAAGATACAACATGCGACCATGCAGGAGACAGCATCCTTGTATCAATGACTTCTGCTTCTTCCCACTTATTAAAAGGATTCAAAATCAATGTTTTTTGTCAATTTTTTTTTTTTTAAATACAGACAAGAAATGGTGCATAAGTTTAATAGTTGAAAGCAATTGCAGCATTGGATATGAAAAAGCTCATTGCACACAATGTGATTGACGGTCTTCTAATAGCTTTCATGCAATAATTATCCTGAATTGTTCATAGCCTTGGTTGCATACTCATCCAGATCGCTATAAAAGATTTTACAAACTGAATTATCCAAGTGGCACTGTTTATTTTTTACTAGTAAAACAGTAGGGCCTTGTCACTACTGTTCTCAAGCGATATGTGTTACCCTTAATTAGGTCATAGCCAAATCTCAATCTAGTCATGCCATTTAGCCTAGTTACAATTTTGGTCAGCTGTCAATGTATACTTCCATGGTAACAAGCAGATCAGCGGAAAAGTGTTATATTCACCTTTTCTTTAGAGGTTCATTTAATAATACAAACCCACAGCCCAATCATAAACCATCAGAATATGTTAAAATAAACTATTAATTCTGAAAAACTTGGTCATGTGACCTTAGTAATGTCATAAGCTGTAGTCATCTGAACATGCTTACAAACTTGACAATAAAAAAAAAAAAAAGTACAAATAAAATACTCTTGCAAGTCAAAAACTGATACCCTATCAGTTTAGATGCACCTGTTTAAAGGATTCTAATTTTTACACCCACTGACCTTTGCTTCCAATCTCAGAGGTTACTAGACTTCCTGTTCACTGACATTACTGACTGTTAAACCTTTTCATTTTGCTGACGGGACAAACTACTTTTTTTATCAAAGCTATTCTAAAGATTTCTTTTTGTAAATTGCTTGGTCAAAATAAGTTGAATGTATATCTATATATTACACAAAATAAGAAATATGTATGCAGGATAAATATTTGTACCCTCTAAGAAAAAAAAGCTAATCTGTTTGTTTATAAACTATATTCTAAGTGTTTGACAATACTAGCTCATACTAGCAATATCTCTGACCAGGATATAGTTAGGAATATAGATCTGTGTAAATATCATAACCACACCTATTATGCACCTATCATGCACCTATTAGAGCAGTTAACCTGTTTATGGTGATATGCGCTTAATCATTCCTGCACACAATATACACCAACAGAAGCAGATGATCTATTCCATGATAAAACTAGTATGAACCATTCCAGTGCCCTTTATGCATCCTTGAACACAGACAATTACAACACAATATTTATAAGAAAAATGTCTTAAAAATCACCAAAAGACACTAATAGATCTCAAATTATGCTAATGTTGGGATTTTGGGAAAACAAAATAGATTTTGTCTATTAAATTATC
>JXUT01150815.1:0-18754 GCA_000934455.1 Apostichopus parvimensis | reverse complement strand
AAATTATTCATATTTAAAGGCAGCTTATTTGCATTTTGCCCAAAATTGTTCTTGAAATGGATCGATTATATTAATACACTGCAATTGGTCAAACTTAGACACACTCATAGATAGTTCTACCAAAGTGAAGGTACTGTAGGTAACTATGGGGTGAGTGATGCATTTGATTCAATTCTCAACATCTATCAGCCGAGGCACATTTTTAAATCAACCTAATAAGCACATACAAAAGTAAAATTTGACTCCCATAAATTTTCTTGAGCACTGTATGCAATGAAGAACACTGAGAGTACTGTAACCTGATGCAGCCAGGGTTCCAGTGGACTTTCTGTTGTGATTTGTTGTTTCACACAAATCGCTACTGGTGATATGTCGAAAATAATCTCTATTTTTTGATATTGATGCAGCCTTGCTGTGTGGTAGTTTGCAGCTGCTGCAGCTATCTGTTCTTGGGAGTGATTCTAGTGTCAAGTATCAGAAAAATACTTCTTTTAAGTTAATTTTCCAGTTATTTCTGTCAAGGTAAATCTTTTTCTATCTCGCAGTGACAGTTGATGATACACCCCCGACTCTCTTATGTCCCAATGACATCTTTCGAGACGTTCCAGTGGAGAGTCCTTGCACGCAGGTCTCTTGGGAAGTTCCATTTGTCAGCGACGATAGTGGAGGCAACGTTGCGATATCTTCTCAACCTCCCAGTGGAGGCTGCTTCATGGCTGGTACCCATCCAGTGATTGTTTCTGCCGTGGACCCCTCAGGGAACCGGAATACTTGCAATTTTGTCATAACTGCGGTCGGTGAGTGAGATATAACAGAGATTTCATAAGTTTCTTTAATAGTATTCCTCCACATCTATATCTGGTAGCATAGAAGTATTTTTCATCTTATGAAAGCTGGATTGAGAGGTCTGAAAGGGTTCTTTTAGTTGTGTTTCAAGCAATAGGGCTCAGTAACATAAACAGAATTTTAAAGGTGAGGGGTGTGGGTGGGGGGGGGGCAGGTGCACATGATTCTAAATTCTCCCTGGCTGATACCTGTTGCCATGGAAGGCAGATGTATCCTTGCATGTGAAGTGAGACAGGGTATGATTAATCGATGGATGGGATTATCAGATTAAACTCAGACCTTGATATTAAACAAGAAACCATTTCAGATGAAACTTCTAGTGTCTGTCCTTCGAATTTCTTTGCCCACAAACTTTTCGAATGCAATCGATTTTATCGTAAGTGAATGATTAGCAAAAAGAAAGTTGATCTTTTTCTTGTTTTGCTGTTATCCTTGTTCCTTGTTATTGCCCTTGGTGTTAATGGCTACAGTAGGTCTCTTTTTTTCCCTCATCAGACAATCAGCCTCCCAGTGTGATATGTCCGTCGAATATCAACCGAAATATAGACGTCACGGCGCCTTGCCTGGAGGTAACCTGGGAAATTCCCTTCACCTCTGACAACAGTCAGGGGACGGTCACTACGGTTTCGTCCCCTCCAAGCGGATCATGTCTGCCTGCAGGAACGAGGACAGTAACCGTGACAGCAACTGATCCAGCAGGAAATCAGAACTCTTGTCAGTTTGCGGTCACTTTGACAGAAATTGGTAAAAAAAAAATTGTTTTGGTGTGTGGCCACATAGCTTTAAAGAAGATGTAAAGTATCTATGATAAATAACATTTTCTTTACTACTGCACATTCTACAACAGTTTTTGACTAATGAGACATATGCCTTCTACCAAATTTAGGATCTCAATGGTTTATTCACCAATTAAAGGCAGCCAAAAGCAATTCATTCCTTGATATATCTCTTTTAATAGTGTTATGTATGTTAGGTGGTCTTTTCATCGTGGAGAAATCCACAGTTTTCCCCTCTAAAATGTTCTTCCAAATTGTAAAAAAAAAGCAAGCAAAAAATGTAAATTGGATAGCCAACTGATGGGAAGTGTAAGTAATGCTCCATTCAGCTTCTCCTACATGCACATGGTTGCTAAGCAACATAAAATAACTGCCTGCCTTGGCCAATCATTATGTTGTACTATTACACATATATATTTTTGTGAAGTTTTGCACAAGTTTCTTGTAGTTGTCTTCCTTTTTCAGATACCATTCCTCCATCCGTCGAATGTCCGCAGGACATCACAGCGAATTTACAAGTGACTCAAGAATGTACGGAAGTCACTTGGGTCATTCCATCCGTTATGGATAATAGCGGAGGCGTGGTGAATGTAATGTCCGATCCTACTAGCGGAACATGCTTTTTCCCTGGTGCAACCGTCGTCGCAGTTACAGCCACTGATCCTTTCAACAATATGAATACATGTTCTTTTGTTGTCAGGGTAACTATGGAAGGTGAGTTTACAGTGGATGCAGTGTCGATGTTGTTTTCAAACCCATCTCTAGGTTAAATGTGCTTTTCTGATGGGGCAAGAACTCATTGTCATGGTATTAATGCTACTTGATTCTTTCCAACAAATATATGAATACATGTTCTTATGTTGTGAGGGTGTAACTAAGGAAGGTGAGTTTATAGTGGATGCAACGTTATTACATGGTATCTGATCCTGTTGGCCAGAACATTTCCTTTTATGGTGTTGAAATCATTATCACTAGCAGCTGATACAGTTCTTACTCATAGTCAGCAAGTAGGGTGGGTAGACCCATATATACTTCATATTTAAATGTGACCGTATGGTTACTTATCGTCATGAGCAATTGATTAATTATTCATGATAAATGGTTTAAATAATTGAGACTGGGTCGCCTTTCAGTTCAAGTTATATGATTTAGTAGTCCCTACTGATCTCCTCTTAAAGAATCATCACAATTTAGCAAATCGGTTAAAACATATTTTGATCATGTGTGTTTTTGTTTTAATACTTCTCTTTCATATTTTATAGACCCTTGTGCAATGAACCCTTGCATGAATGGCGGAACCTGTGTGAACAGCCAGACAGGGAATCAAGCATTCACATGCCTTTGCACTGTTGGCTTTGATCAAGCAGACTGTGGCAGAGGTCTGTGTCTTACATTTTTTTCCTGTTAATAAATGAATGCAAAAGGGACAGGTCCTGACATGATTTAAATCCCAGCCATATCATTTCTGCTAAGCTACATGATGGTCAAGCCTTCCCATAGAAAAACAGTCCTCAAATTCACGTCAGCATTAATAATTTGTCACTTGATACTGTAGCATAAACTACCCCAAGTAACGCCACCATTAGGATTCATCCTTGAGCACACCTCATTAATTGACCAGCCACAGTATGATTGTAAACACAAGTGCTCCAAATGCCAGCACTAATTTCTTGCGTGTGAAGACAAATTTGGCTTGACCACTGACATAGTACACTGTGTGTTTATTTATGAATTTGTGCAGAGGAGCGTACAGTATGGCTAGCAGTACCAACTTGGGTAGATTTTCAAATCTCCCCTGTTCTTGGCCAAAAACAGGGGACTGGGTGGTAACTGCTAAAGGCAGGGTAGATTGTATAGTAGGATTAACTGTCCAGAGGCAAACAGGTTACATGTGAAGGAGATTCTGCTATAATTATAAAATACATCAGTCCATTTTACTTATACCCGTATTTTGCTGCAGATGAGCAGTTTTTCTCGCTTAGATGTAAAGATGAGATAAAACTGAAGAAAGGGAGAAATGAGCTTATCATATCCTAGCTAATCAGACTTGTATATTATTCTGCCCTCCTTATTGGAAATGTGCTGTTTCTGATATTGTGTACAAGCCCAGAATACCACGTATGCACAACTCCTAGGGCATCTAGTAGTAAAGCACATTTCAGGGGTTCGGCCCCATTTGTTGACAGTTTGCAATGTGATTAATACATGATTTTCATAAAATATGTAACAAGTTTTGTGTCCACAAAAGTTTTGTCCACATAAATTGAAAAACACGTAGTATTTACTGAAGTTTTAATTTGGTACCGTCAAATGAGAATCCTGCTTGCTTCAGTTCTTGTCTAGTTCCATTAAATTTTAATCTGTATGGAAGCATCCAGCACTTTAAAATGTGCAGCAGGATTCCTTTTTTGGGGGGGGGGAGGGGGGATATTTTAACATACTCTAAAATTTGATCTCTCCATTTGTTCAAAGTGCTTCAATGTAATAATTCATAATAATAAGTCTTTTGAATTCATTTCTTAACCACAGTGGAGAAAATGTCTGGATATATTTCTCATACTTTTGGAAGGTGAATAACTTTACTGAAGAAAACAAAACAATATCAATTCCTTCCATCTTTCTCTGCAGTCATTGTCTGTCTCGAAACAAGAAGTTTGGTAGAAACGATTTCAGCAGTCGATGTTGAATCGTCATCTGGTGTTAAAAAAAGCATGGCATGCAGTTTTATACAGTATGTATTTCAATTTTACAGACGTGCAACCTCCAAGTTTGACTTGCCCAGAAGATATCGTCTCTTTCATCGGATTAGGCCAGGATTGCGCCATGGCCATCTGGGAAGTCCCCGCAGTCACCGATAACAGCATGGACAATCTAATCATCCGCTCCTCTCCACCATCAGGGACCTGTTTCAGCCAGGAAGTGACAACAGTGGAGGTCACTGCCAGCGACCTGAGTGGAAATGTCAATCGATGTACTTTTACTGTGACTGTCATGATGCAAGGTATTTGCTATCTTCTTATTTTTTATCTCTTATAACGTTTGTTAATTTTCTTAACGTTGTATTGTTATGTAACCAACTTATTCTCTGCCTTATTACGTAACATATGTTATCATTTCTCCAAGTCTTCCAATTGTTATGATCCCAGGTAACTCCAATCCGGCAAAAGTCAGAAACTCTCCCCTCGGCTCTCCCAGGTCCAGAAAGACGTTAATGGAATTAAGAAACTGTAGTTATTTATTAAGTTCATATTTATTCTTTGTTCTGCCATGTAAATAGCTTAAATGCTCTAAACTTACTTTCATCCTTATGTTCTCCTTTTTATGTCACGTGATCTGTTCTCCAAGTATAAGAACGGTCACTCAACAGTTTTAAAACATGGATATGTATATGCGCGGCCGATTTTATGGGACAGACATTTTTCCAAATGTTGTTCGGAACGCCAGGAGGGTGTGTGTGTGTTACACATTATAATCTTTGCATGTGGTTCCAATTTTTTGTACGAGTCTGTTAGAGCTGCTTTTGTATGTAGGAGGAATATTATACTTCACATTTGAACCTTTTGTAGTCAACATGAAATAATTCAAATGACATGAGGCTGAAATGGTATGGATCCACTTACCATCAAAATCACCCCAAAAAATGGTTATAAGTTAGTGCAGAATTAGAGAAATAGTTCTTTTTATGGAGTATTCTTGAGTCACAGCTTGAGTCAAGGTCTTTAAGGTAAATCAGAGTAAAGTCAGAGGTACGCTATGAGGATATGGGGTATTAAGGTAGAATAAGAGGTATAAGGCCCCCCCCCCCCACCCTACTTGATGTTGGCTCCACTGAAGTGATTGTCATGGCATTGAATGTAGCCAGTTGCTCATTTACTGTAACTGTGGTAACTGTCCGAGAGTTATCCTTCTTAGTATTGAAGCGTAGCTACTGGTTTTAACAGTTGTTATTCTGAGTTTGACATGTGTGGATGGATTTTCCACTTTCTCTTACAAATAAAAATCTGCATCATGAGCCTTGAAACAAGATGTGAAACTCATAACAACACACTAGACACACAGAGTTTGAATCCCACTGTGTATTCACAGATGCTTAAACTCTAAAGTTGGGTCAGATTTGTTTTTTTTTTATAGAAAGTTCATTCTACTTGTGCTGTTTATCCTATATATGTATGATCTATATACATGTATAATAGCTCGTCACATTTTCTTCTGCAACTGTAAACATTCTTTCCTGTATTTATCCACACCTTTTCAGTTTGTCTAAATTTTGTCTCCATGTAGTTGTGGAACCGCCCACTGTCATCTGTCCTCAAAACATTGAACGTATGCTAACCGGGGATGAATGCACTACTGTGGATTGGACTATTCCATTTGCCGTTGGGGGTGCAGGTCGTCCAGTGGATGTTCAGTCTGAACCACCATCAGGCTTCTGTTTTGTTCCAGGTGTAGTAGAAGTGGTTGTCACGGCAACAGATGACCTTGGGAATTCTGCAAACTGTATGTTCTCTGTGACAGTAAATCAAGAAGGTAAGTTAGCTCATGGACCTGATCTGCGTGTTGTCAGTGATTTGACCTCTGACCTCTGCAGGCTTGTTAACAGTTACTCGCATCTGATGAAATTGATCAATTTGTGAAAAGAACTAACATAGATTATTCAGTCACTTTCCATAGTTTTGCAAATCTGCTAAAAACACCAGAAAAAAAGATTAGAAAAACGGCTGTATGAGACAAAATTCATGCAACTGTCAAAAGGATATTGTGATATTTATGCTATTAATCTTATGTCCAATCTGTGCAATTATTGATTTAGTCTGTATACCAACAATTAACATGTGAATGCCCACTAAAGCAAATATCCATATTCAGTTGAAAACTAATAGATGTAAATTTTTAATTTCCAGACAACACCCCACCTGTCATCCAGGATTGCCCCCTAGAACCCATTCTCATAACTCTACCGGCTAACACCACTTGCTCACCAATAATATGGATGGAACCAACAGCAACAGACGACGATAACTTTCCTCCCATCGTGCAACGTTTTCCGGCTGGACTGGACTGCTTCGCACCAGGGGAAGTTACATTTACATATGTTTTCAGCGATCAGGTCAACAACTTTGACATTTGCGCCTTCTCTGTGATTATAACTCAGGGACAAGGTTAGTACTCAATTGTGGTGGTGTTCATGCATTTATATCAAAACCCGTCCGGGTCACACGAACAAAATAAGAGAAGTTTGTTTGACTGAAAAGTTGAAGAAAGGATGTATGAAATATACTGTGGCAGATTGAGATAGAATGTACCACAACTCAACTGACATTTCGTAAACCTGAAAACTGTTGTATCTTCGGGTAGTGTTCATTTGTAATACGCTACAAGTGATCGAGATTTTTGCCAGGTTTAAATGGATGTTGTCTTCGGCCGAGGAAAGACCACATGTAGTGTACTTGACTATCAATCGTTATTAACGTGCTGTGATTCATGACTATAACTGCCCGGTTTTAATCATCATCCCATCCTTCCCTTGCCCATACCCTCCCCTTCCCACCAGAAAAAGTAAAATAGTAAAAATAATGCTAAGAAATACGTAAATTCATCTCTTTGAGATACTGTTGTTTTGATAAGATGCCCAAATTCATTAAGTTCATAAATTTGATCAGGCAAGAGTTTTGCAGTCCAAAATTCCCCCTCCCAAACCCCACCCACAAAGGAAGAAGATGTGACAGCACCCTCTGTTGATTTTGGGTGTGGCCTAGGGACGTAGCCAGAGGGGGGGGTTGGGTTTCCCCTTTTCGTTCCCCCCAAAAAAATTTAACTAAATGCAGGAAATATCATTAAAGCCCTCTTTTCAGGTTAAAGGAAGCTAAGCGACCCTTCTCAATCTTTCCCCTGAAATTTCATCTCCTATGAATTACAATACTTTTATTATTGTCTATTTCCTGCAACGTGGGAGGCATTTTGGGCAAAAAAGTTTATTTGTACATCATGGCGCTCCGTTAAGTGTAATAAAGCACCCTTTGTGAGAAGTGCCCCTTTAAAATTTCGCTCCCCCCTTTCAAATTTTTGGCTACATCCCTGGCGTGGCCTGAGAATCCTGTTAATAACTAACAAAAAATTAACAATGTGTCTGGGCGATTAATTGTTGAATCAAACTCAATTATAGCCCATTGACTGAAAACTTAATTCTGCCAAAATATTTAGGAGGCTCTCTTGGTTTTGTCACTGTCAATCTTAGATTTAGTATTACTTGGTACATATTGGACGGCCATCAACAAAATTTCACTTGAAAACTTGCTACAGGAGCTGAAGGTGCTGGTACTCAGGTTGATATTACTGACTAGTTAAAAGCCGAAAATTATTTTCCATTGAAACTCCCAGGTCCCCCAGATACTACTGCTCCAGTAGTCTTATCGTGCCCAGGAGATTTGGAAGCTATGATAGAAGTTCCCGGGGACTGTGTGGAGGTCACTTGGGTTGAACCGATCGCGACGGACGAAAGCGTGACAATTATTCAAGGAGAGCCGACCTTTGATCCCGGATTCTGTTTCCTTGAAGGCGTCAACTCTGTGTTATATACTTTTATGGACCTCTCAGGGAACACAGCTATGTGTATCTTTGATGTCACAGTAAGGCTAGCAGGTAAATATGACGAACTACGTTAATATTACTGAATCAATCACTCCTAGAGATAGATATAAAATGATTGTATGTTTCATAGTGTACATGATGATCAAGCCTGCCTATAGAAAAAATGGTGATATAAATATTTTTGCTGTAATTTGACCAAAACCTCATGAACAACGACGACAGCGATGATGGATATTCTCCATTGTCATCGTCAGTGTGGTCATCGTTGTAGTCAGCATCGTCATCATAATTATCCTCCGCTTCCCCCTCCTCATCATCATTCTGACCATGACATGACGGTGAAGCAGTCCTCCTCAAAGTCACTTGAGCATTAACAATTTGTCACTTGATAGCATTAATTACCCCAAGTACCTCTGCCATTAGGATTCATCCTCGGGCACACCTTATTATTTGATCAGCTACCGTATGATTGTAAACCCAAGTGCTCTAATGGCCAGCACTACTTACCTGTGTGAAGAAAAATTTGGCCTGACCACTTGAAATAGTCCGCTGTGTGTTTAATCATGAATTTTTTGTAATGAATTTTGAGATTGTAGATTGTAATGTAAGTGATATCTGTACATCCATGAGGTCATCTGTATATCGAACCGTTTTGTTGAGGGTCTGTAAAGGTCATCAGTGTTGCTGCCGAATATGCTAGAAAGTCAGATAATGGTCACTCATGCTCAAATTTCAACAAGCATTGCACTGCCCCTCTTTAAAGTAGTTATTCACACTGAAATGATTGAATTATCAGTTTTATTATTCTTAAATGGCTGGGAATAATTTGGAGGATCATAGCCTATAGGAAAGTATATTTGGAAACTTCTAGCAATTTTTAGGCATGCCAAAATTTGGGACCAATAATGAAGATCTTTGAATGTTTTCCATTACCTGGTAATAGCTTTAAGATCATAGCCTATAGGAAAGTACATTTAAAAATTCTAGTAATTTGTAGCATACTAACTTTGTTACCAACAATAAATTGCTTTAAATTAGAGTATCAGAAAATCCCAGGTACTTTATCAAGCAATTATTAAAATCCAAAATTTTAGGCTGGTGCTGATGAATAAACCCTAGCTGACTAGTTTTCAGAGGTTATCTTTTAAAATTGCTGTGAATCCTTGCCAATTGTTAGAGACATAGACTAGACACACAAGTAGTATAGAATTATCAATTTAAGCAATTGCTTAAAGGGGGTACTTGCTCTTACCCCTTCCCTGATAGTCAAAATCATAAAATAATCAGTCAATTGGATAATCATTTTATTTTGTACCGGTTAAACAGTCGTTGAAGGTATATCAGAATCTGGAGTTTTGCTTTACCGCCCGGGCTTATTTCCATGGATGGGGAGTCGGAATCACTGAACTTGATTTTACAAGCTCTATATTATGTATATATGTTTTTAAAATCTCAGACATTTTTTTTTCCTTTATTATAACTTTATTGCCTGTTGTTCCTCAGACACTGTACCACCAGTTGTGATTGGTTGTCCCAACGCTATTCTTCTGGACGCTACAACCGTAGAATGCGCTCCGGTGACCTGGCTGGAGCCGCAGGCGACCGATGCCATCTCTGCCGTTGTCTCGTTGGATTTGAATTTCTCTCCTGGCTCATGTTTTCCAATCGGAAGTACAACTGTCCTTTACACATTCAGTGATGCAGCTGGGAATTCTGCAAGTTGCCAGTTCACCGTGACGATAAGGATGGCAGTTGGTATGAATTTTTTAATTTTTTTTTTATGTATTCCCTTTTAATTAACATATATTCATGTGGATGGTTTTGACATGTTTAAACTTCTACCAAAAGACAGAGAGCAAAGATCATAGCAAAATGCTTGGATTTGTTTTCTGTATATCTGTACTCTGGGGAGAGACCTTACTGTGGTAAACCCTAGTAATAGAAGCAGTCTTCACTGGTGTTGATGATAAGCCTCAATGAAAAATGGTGTTTTGTTGTTTTATTTAATATATTTTATTTTAATACATCAGATCCATTTTGTTTGCAAACAATGCTTTCAATAGAGCCTGTTAGTGAGTGTTTCTGTTGTTGTAACACTAATAACACTACAAACAGAAGTATAACTGATATTCTTGATGACATTATCTCCATAGAACAATATATAGTAAAGTTCTTCTTTATTTTTACACATTTGTGTACCTTTAAATTACCTAGGCAATACTACTGTATTTCCAATTTTAGAGCATTCCAATTTGTGGTAACCTTAGCAACAGAAGTATACATCCTACCTAAAACTGTTATTGATAATACCACTATAATGAAACAATATGACATATATTATGTCATGTTTGTATCATGTCTTCTTTGTTTGTATCAGGCAATTTACTATTGATCACATCTTTGAATCAAGTATTTGAATCAGGTATTTGAATCAAGTATCTGATTCATGTCTTTACACCACGTCTTTACACCACATCTTTACACTAATTCTTTACACCCCATCTTTACACCACATCTTTGTACCAAGTCTTTACACCACACCTTTACACCACATCTTTACACCATGTCTTTACACCACATCTTTACATCACATCTTTAAACCTCATCTTTACAATGCATCTTTACACCACATTTTTACACCTGATCCTTACACCTCATCTTTGCACCACACCTTTACACCATGTCTTTACACCACATCTTTACATCACATCTTTACACCTCATCTTTACACCTCATCTTTACAATGCATCTTTACACCACATATTTACCCCACATTTTTACACCTGATCCTTACACCTCATCTTTTCACCACGTCTTTACACCACACCTTTACACCACATCATCACACCACATCTTTACACCACGTCTTTACACCATGTCTTTACACCTCGTCTTTACACCTCATCGTTACACCTCATCATTACACCTCATCTTTACACCATGTCATTACACCACATCTTTACAGCACATCTTCGCACCGTGTCTTTATACCATTTCTTCCCGTCACTTCATTACATCACATCTTTACAACATGTATGATACTCTTGTTTAGACGTGACACCACCAGTCATTCAGAATTGTCCGACTGATCCAATCGAGGTAACCATACCAGCAGGGGAAGCCTGTACACCCATCATATGGGTGGAACCAACTGCGACCGATGATGACGGCTTTCCCCCGATGGTTCAACGCTTTCCAGACTTGATTGACTGTTTTACCACAGGACAGCTCATGTTCACATACATCTTCAGCGATCAATCCAACAACTTTGACCTCTGTTCCTTCTCCGTGATTATAACCTCAGCACAAGGTATGTGTGGAAAATTCATAAACTGTGTCATGTGGTTGGTTTGCTGACTTTACCTACATAGATCAAGCTTTAATTTAATAAAAATAATAACAGAAAATTAAGTTGTTGCGTGTGCTCGTCAATTATTCAGTGTGCATGCTACAGGAAGTATTGACGAAAATACTGTTGAAAGCAAGAAGATGAAAATCATGTGGATCAGCATCAATGTAAACAAGTCTGAAAGGAAGGATTGCAAGTGATCTCAATCTCTAACAGAAATATTTTCAAGGATAACTAGTTTCTAATTTGCTGACCTTTTGTTCACAAATGTCCAGTAAAGGAGTTAAAATGAATACAGAACTATTCATTGCATGAAAAATATTCCCTTTGGTTTCATAGCCTAGCTGCTCAATTGTTCCCCTAACGTAATCCTCATAATGAGTCTTAGACATTTCAAATTGTTTTTTTTCTCAAATATACCTCCGTAGATACCAACAAGACCTAATTGGTTTTTTCTTTTATTCGTATTCAGAAAAAAACGAACTTGTCTTGTCTTGTCTTGTCTTGTCTTGTCTTGTCTTGTCTTGTCTTGTCTTGTCTTGCCGTTTTGTTGATGTGTACCACAAACTAAATTTTTGTGCTCGACAGCCGGTTCAATGTGTGAAATTATACAGTCTACCGTGCCTTTGTCATGCCGAGGCCTGTATTCTTTAAAGGCTTTAAATCTCAATATTACAGCTTTTTTTAATTTTTGGAGCTTTAGTATTTGGCTTTTTGAAACTTAGAGTCAACATTCTGACCACAGATTACTTTGTTTGAGAATCATATCAAAATAAAATAAAAAATTGATCAACTTTTCTAAAATTGGTCTTGGTCTGTATCTTACAGACAAAATACTAACATAAAAGAGCTATCCTACTTAACCAATCATTACTGATTAAACTTCAATTCCTTCACCCCAGTGATACCCCACACCACCACCCACCCCATCCCCACTTTCATATTGACTTTTGTCCCACTGACCTTACATGGTTTTGTATTCAAATATCAAACAAAGATGATTCATTTTACTTGGAAAAAAAATCCTATTAATGTTAACTTTGTCACCACACTAGGATTAGATTTAACTAATTCTCTATTATTTTTTTATTCATCCTAGTTCCAGAAACTACAGACCCTGTGGTCATTTCGTGTCCCACTGAAATAGAGGGCACCATACCACCATCTGATACCTGTGTAGAACTATCCTGGCCAGAGCCGTTGGCCTCGGATGACAGTGTGCCAGTCATTCGTGGGGTGTCAAATTTTGAGCAGGGTTCTTGCTTTTTTGAAGGGACAACGACTGTGATATATACATTTACGGACCCCTCAGGGAATAGTGTCACATGTACTTTTGATGTTATTGTACAAATAACCGGTAAGTCAGCAGAGCTTTTTAGATATTAGAATTTAGACACCAGTGATGATAACAGTTGGTTGCCATCATAATAATAATAATAACGTGAACACTTGGTATTGCGTTGGTATCCGTTTGAAGACGGTCATGGCGCAGTGCCTATAACCAACCGTCTATTATCATTCCATAACCGTTCTCATGTAACTGTGGACTATACACGATGAGCTGCCACAAAGGGCGCTAAATCGTATTTACAAATCAGACACATATTCCCCCACTCCATACTTATATGCTGAGCACCAAGCAAGATGTCCCATTTTTAAAGTCTTTGGGTATGACTCTGCCTGGTGTCAAACCCTGAGCCTTCCGGCTGATAAGCGGATGCTCTAACCACTAGGCTAACCAGCTAAACTAGGTCCAGAATTTGCACAATTCGATCACCACTTGCTAAAAGTTGCAGTTGCTCAAAAACATCTACTGGTTTAAAAGTCCCCCCTCCCCCTCGCCCTCCCTGACTTTTTCCTGAATTAAAACTTATGAATAATATTGGCTGGTAATAAGCAGCGACGCTGATATTTTGATGGACGAGCGATACCCGACTTATATTGTGTGTATGTTCTTGATGTCGATATGCAGAAAAATGCAAGTGTCTTTTTCTCAACTGGCAAATAGCGAATTTCCATTGCCATTTAGCCAGAAAATACCCTGAATTTCAAGGCATTAATTGGAATAAAGTTATAAGATGAAATAAGTATTAAACAGAAACATTTGAATTTGCATCTAATTTGGATTACAAAGTGATCAATTCATCAATTAAAATGATTCTCATTTTAGAGGCTATCCCTCCTGTGGTCACTGGCTGTCCAGATACCATCCAGCAGGATGCTAATCCAAACGGTCCCTGCACTCGGATATTTTGGACAGAACCCACGGCTATGGACGCGGTATCTGGTAACCCTATGGTAGACCGGAATTTCAGTCCCGGTGACTGCTTTGTTGTTGGTACAACAGTTGTCGTCTATACCTTTACCGATGCCGCAGGAAACCAAGCGACGTGTCTCTTCAATGTTATTGTAGATGTGATAGGTAATTAGTTTGTCATCCTTTTAGATTGTGATTGTGATTGGATGTATGTATGTATATATTGTATGTATGTGTATGTATTGTATGTATGTGTATGTATTGTATGTATGTTAGATCCTCCTGCAAGCAGGAACTCGCAAAGAACCTTACTGGCTTATCAAAGCCGCAAGCTGACCGAAGTCAGTCTCTTAGATCCATATTTATCGTCCATGATTATGTATCGTCAATTTCCAACAACTCTGTAACTGGACGACATATATTAATCTTGGAGTGACTCAAACTCGGGATGATTGGAAGGCACCGGCGTTAACCACTGAGCTAATTCCTATAATGTGATTTGGATGATTTGGATTGGATTTGGAGTAGAGGAATACAAGCTATACAATAAGATCAAAGGAGGGCCCTTTTAATGAGGACTGATGGAATGAATGGGGGGTGGGGGGGGGTGGAAGAAAGAGGTAGCCATTCTTGACCTTCCTATTAATTATACCTAATGCCTTACACAATATTAAGAGCAACATCTTAATTTTAGTTTTTTTTGCCAAAAGTAGGACATTGTGTGAGCTAGCAGCTAGGCTGTATGGTAGTACATAATCTTTATATATTCTGATCAGTTTCACACTTGGCACTACTGTTTGCCTTGAGAGTCTCTCTATGGTTTGATTATCATTCAGCCTAGCTACAGGGCATCTTGCAGCAACTGTTGTTTTGTTTCCTTTTGGACATCGTACCTAAAGGCAAAATTTTTACATTTGCATGCAAACACATACTGTCATGTAGTGTACAGCAGCACATAGTTCACCATCAGATTTCTTTAAATTCTAACATCACGAAATTAGGTAAAATAACCGTTAATTACCAGCGTTTTGGTGAGACAAAAATATATACTGCACGGTATTTGTACGGAACATTCCACTAAAAGCAACTCCTACTCGTGATGATTCTCATCTGAGATAAAGAAAATTTTAGTGAGGGTAATAAATAAGACTGTTGCTTTCTGCTTTACCATTCAAGAACCACATAGAGCCACTATTTACTTTAGGTTGCCATGGTGACATAGGAAACAAAGTTTTTGTTTGTGATTCAAGTAATGACAATGTGAATTGCTGCTTTTTACTTCTTCAAGATATCGATCCACCGATTATTTTGGGTTGCCCCGACGATATTGTTCGAACAGCTAATCCATCCGGTGAATGTGTAACAGTATTCTGGATGGTACCCGTGGCAATTGATGTCGTCTCAGGGATTCCTCTTGTGGTGAATAATTTTGATCCAGGGTTTTGCTTCGGTGTCGGTGTCACAACTGTCGTTTATACTTTCACGGATGCATCTGGGAATGAAGCAAGTTGCCAATTCAGCGTTCGTATTGGACAAGGAGGTAATTCTGTTTTTTCTCAGGGAGTGTCACTACCCGACAAGCCCTAAAGGGTTTTTTAGTACACTTCCTTTCACAAGTTTTGTTTCTTATCTCCTTCTATGTCATATTTCATACTTGTTGTGATGTAACAAAAATAAATAAATAAATAAATTCATTTGATTTAAGGAAGTTGCTATATATGCCTTGGAATGTGCAAGAATTTTGATTAAGTTGTAACTTTATTTGATAGTGAAGAGTTTTTTGACTGCAATACAAGGTTTTACCACTGATAATCTGGCTTGACCCGGTAGCTATTTAAGCAAATTCGACTCAAATTAAATGACTAGGTGGGAGGTGGTCATTGTGTTGAACTTTGTTAATGATTAACTAAATATATGCAAATATGAATGACATTTGGACCCCCCCCAAAAAAAATTACTTAATATGTTGGTGATAAAAAAAGTAGACTACTTTATCAATAATAACAATCTGAGATATGTTGTATATTCTTATCTAATAATTGCCTACCCAGTTTGTGTTATGTACCACAATTTTAATTAACGGAAAAAATGCTTATTTCTTCCTTTTTTTGTTCTCAATTTAATATCCCTCCGTAGACAATATCCCTCCCGAGATTCAAGACTGTCCAGCAGATATTTCGATAACTGCTCAGCCGGGTAGTGAGTGCCAGTCGGTGATCTGGTCTATTCCATCAGCCACAGATAACAGCATGGGCCCGCTGGAGGTGGACAGTCCTGCTGTTGAACCAGGAGATTGTTTCCCCATCGGTACCGAAACAGTCACGTACACATTCACCGATCTGGCGCAAAACTCCGCTTCGTGTATTTTCACCGTGACAGTGGCCATTGTTGGTGAGAATTATTCTGACAGTTATTCAATCCCAATTACCATTGTAGCTCGTAATTGAAAAACCATTCAATTCTAGATCGCAAAAATCTGTAACCATACTAGACAAAGCTGTCATGCAGCACAAAGTGGACATTGAATTCAAAGAAATGCTGTACAACAGCTGCAATAATCACTTGCAGCAAAGGCTGAATCAATTTAAAAGAATGATTGAGATCATCTCAGTAAAGCAGCAGCGGCCATTGTGTGAAACTGCAGAACACCAAAGATGATATCATTTGCCTCCTGGTTGCATTATGACTTGTATGTATGTATGTATGTATTTTATGTATTGTATGTATGTATGTATTGTATGTATTGTATGTATGTTAGATCCTCCTGCAAGCAGGAACTAGCGAAGAAGCCTCATTGGCTTATCAAAGCCGCAAGCTGACCGAAGTCAGTCTCTTAGATTCATATTTAACGTCCATGATTATGAATTGTCAATTGTGAACAACTCCGTAACTAGACAACATACATTAATCTTGGAGTGACTCGAACTGGGGACCTTATGATTGGAAGGCACCGGCGTTAACAACTGAGCTAACGCTCCTTTAGGACAGGTGCTATGGGACATTTTGCATAAAGAAGTGATAGGGAGTGTATAAAGCCATTTTTATTTAACTGAACTCAGGAAAGGAAAGAGAAATCAGTAGCGTAGTTAGGATTTAAGGGGCCCTGGGTCAAGAGGTAGAGCTGGGGCCATTCACCTTTACTACATCTAACTGGCATTGGACACAAAACTGTAAAATGTACAAACCACAAATTTTCTGTCTGTTATACTTGACTGTTAGTTGGGATCAGTATACCCTCATTATCTAGGAATCACCCCCTGGGCGACCCCCTCTGGACTTTGAGGGCCCTGCTTTAAATGGTGTGAAGACTCGCGCAAAAAGAAACGTCTAATGCCGGTAATCTGACCTAGTTTCGAATGAGGTGTAACGGAAGTGTTAGACACCACCATCGATCCCAGCAAAAACGCACACAGCTTGCTACCTTCGGTAATTAGACACTAGTGTACAGTCAGTACATACAGCTGCGGTCAATACCCACAACACAGTGTACAAACGATGCAGCTATGGACATCTCAGGTCCAGCTAAAGATAACAAGGTATCACGTTTCATTACTGTCTGCATTTTGTAGTGACAAGCAGAAAACTTCACTTGCAAGTAACTGAAAGTTAACTTTTTCAGAGCGCAGCACGCGGTTTGGGGCAAGTCGTTAATGCCTTAATAGCCTACTGTATCACAATAGGCTGGTCTAGCAGAGATAACCCTAATATTTTAATTAATATATTGATGTAATCTGTTTGCAGCTGCTGCAGCTTTTTTCTTTGACATGGTGCCGAAAGTCAATTTTGAAATATCAAATGATATTTTTTTTTTCAGATAATGAACCACCGTTGATAGGTCTCTGTCCTGATGATATCAGAAGTGAAACTGATTCGATAACAACCTGTGTAGTTGTTATTTGGAGCGAACCCTTCGCAGTTGACGCCATTTCTGGAATTCCCAGCTTGCGACAAAACTTTTTCTCAGGGGACTGTTTTAATGTCGGTAGGGTCCTAGTCACATATCGCTTCACTGATGATGCTGGGAATAGTGCTACGTGTGACTTTACAGTCACTGTTGAAGTCCGAGGTGAGATTTCAAACATATAAATTACTTAGGGAATTGTGTTTGTGCCCCAAGTTTGTGTGAAATAATATGGCGTAAATAGCCAACGTTAGAAGAAAATTCTAGATGAACATAATTGGCAAAAAGGTGGAAGTTTGATGTTAATCTATTCATAATCTTTTGGAATTATAATTCTTATATTTTTGATACCCATCGATTCAGATCCTATCCCTCCTATTATCGTTGGTTGTCCTAATGACATCACCCAACAGAGCCAAACATTCATGTGTTAATTCTTATATTTTTAATACCCTTCGTTTTAGATTCTTCCGCTCCTGTTATTGTCGGATGTCCTAATGACATCACCCAACAGAGCCTTGCAAACATTCATGTTTTAATTCTTATATTTTTAATACCCTTCGGTTTAGATTCTTCCGCTCCTGTTATCGTCGGTTGTCCTAATGACATCACCCAACAGAGCCAAACATTCATGGCATGCACTGTCGTTACATGGCGAGAGCCAGTGGCCTTTGATGACCAACCTGGTGACATTAGCATGTTTTCATCACATGATGCCGGAGACTGTTTCCAATTTGGACGTACTGTCGTAACCTACAGTTTTACAGATGTCGCTACGAACACAGCTACCTGTTCATTTGCCGTTACCATTGTCGTCGGTTAGTCAATTATTGATATCAATCATTCAGATCTGTTGGGAATAGCATACTCATACTTTCACCCGAGCATCAATGCCTGTGCTTGTATTCAACCTCTTAAATTTGAACTTTAATTGTACTCAATGAACTTGTAGAATATGTACTCATGCAAGATTACCTATTTCAACCTGAGAGCCATTTGCTCAAACGGTTTATTGGTTGTACTCATACCAAACGGTT
>JXUT01150813.1:0-10096 GCA_000934455.1 Apostichopus parvimensis | reverse complement strand
TTTCCATACAGCTCACACTGTATTCAACTTGGAAGCCAAAGTTGTGCATACTACTGCATTAAGTTGCTAGGTGTCTTATTATAGCACTATCATTCTTCTCAGTATTAAACTATGTACATCACAATTAACAATGTACAGTATGTCATCAACAGTAAAAAAAAATGGAACTGAAAAAAAAATCAAATAGCACATGGTTCATAGAGATACATCTACGGCACCAAAGTAGGATTAATATTCGGCATAACTTTTATTCTAATAGGGTTATGAATGAGTGGAACGGTTTGCCTGAGAAAGTTGTACTTGCAAGTAGTGTGAATGGGTTTAAGAATGCTTTGGACAAGCACTTTAAGCATTGTAGTCGGGTCTGAGTGTTTGTGCCTTCAGTTTTTTTTCTTCTCTCCTATAGGGTCCTTGATGGGGACTTGAGTATCCCTCCTGATCCTTTTTTTCTACTAAACTAAACTAACCAAAGAGATTGCCAGATGACCATTCCAAGGAGAGCATTCTAATGATCTAAGATGTTGTGTATTCAAAAATGCTTCTTCCCGGCCCTAAGGATAGAATCTCACAGCAGTAGGAAGACCCAGAGGCAACTGTTCATCAAAATAAGTATATCGGATCTGAGACAATAAGACGGGTCGGATGGTAACACAGAGACAAACCTTTTTAAAAGTTTAAAGATACCACATGTTGCAGACTAAAAGCTCTTCCAGAAACATTAGGTACTGTAGCATGAGCTTGAGGGCTGTTAGATCAAAGGTGAACATTTCATTAGATCTATGTGTATCAGATCTGAGACAAAGTGATTCAGACTGCTATATTGCAGACAATTAATTTTTAAGTGTATTAAAAATTTGAGCATTGAAAGCTCTAAAGGGTCACTTTCGGTATAATTAGGGGTGGTAGAACAGTGACATCGTTTTTTATCACCTAATTATATCAGATCAGATCAGATGGCTACTTAAAACAAACAAACAATTTTAAAAGATACCAACCTTTTGCATCCTAAAAATTCGGTTTTTCGGCCCTTTTGGTTAATTATTGGAATTGAGGGAGGTTAGCCGGGAGTTGGTTCCCTTAATTTTGGCGGAATTTTTGGGGGTTTTCGGTTGTTTTAGGGGTTCCGGCCTTGCTTGGGTTTGGGTTTTGTTTGTTTTTGGTTGGACCGGGGGTTGACCGGGGAGTTTTGATATGTGACTTTTTGTAGGGGGGTGTTTTGGACTTTTTCTTCTACTTTTCCTCTCTTTTTGTCGCGATTTTGTTTTTTTTGCTTTGATTTTTGCTCTGTTTTGTGAAATGTGGGGTTTTTGTTTTTTCGTGTGGTGTATGGTGTTGTTGTGTTGTGTCCATATTTTGTGTATTGTTGTTTTATTGAAGTTTTCTCAGGGTCTGTGCATTTTTTGTTGAACCTTTTTAACCAAGGACCGGCCACCGGTTCGTTCTTTCTTTTGCAAGGCTATGAACAAGTCTCAAAGCCTCCAACTTGATCCGTGGTTTCCAAAATCAAAATAATTTATTTCTCTCTCACACCACATGGTGGCTCAAATTCCACAAAGCTTTCAACATGAAAGGATGCTACAGTTATGCACTGGATGGATACTATCACATGAGACGACTGTATCAGTTTACATCGAAGTCAAATACAGCTTCCTTGCAGGACTAACTTCATACAAAGTAATGACATCTACTGTTAATAAAGACCACATTACTTGATATTGAGAGAGATCTGAATTAAATAAGTTGTGAGAAAATAGAAGGTAACACTATTTAAACAGGTACTTTTTTCCAGTATCCAATATGATTTGACCAACTCATATGATACGATAAGAGATGTCCACGCAAGTTAATACCACTAAATGGTGTACAGTCCTTGGTAATATATCAATAGCAATAAGTCCCCAGCAGGAAAGTCCTGATTGGATATTTCCTGTGTCCTACAGTAGCAGTCTATTGCACAGTAGGAGAAGCCTTTCCAAGTGACATCCCTGTGAGGTTTGGGTACAGCATAAGTTGTTGCTAGAAATAATTGTGTTGTCCTCATTACTTGATCATGGTATTGAAGTGGATGCATTGTTCATAAGTAAGAGATGAATGTTAGCCATGTAGGAGAAACGATTTAAACCTCCCAATCATCTAACAAACGACTTCCCTATTAGCATAGCGGGCACCATAAACAGGAATGTGCTGGACATGTGTTCCAACCTGTCTAGATTAAAAGTTTTAAGTTGATCTTCGGTTTCATTTTTAAGGCAATGGAAACAAGTGAACAATAACTTCCTCCAATCTGAAAGTTATAAACAGCGGCGAAAGAGAAACACTATTAGCTGAAAATATCAAAACAGGAGAGATTGTGACCTTGTTTACAAACTCTTAAGACCATTTCATGACAATGCCATCTAATGGGAGGTTCACAAGGAAAGTTACATATAATTTTTATCAGGCTATCTCCTCATTATGTGACAGAACCTACTAAGCTGTGAACAGTTATGTGCACACCGATTATGTGAAGTTTTTCCATGTGATCACAGAAAGAAAAAAAAAAATTGTATATATTGTTTACTTCAATATTTAGCTATCTCACACTGTGTACTGTTCCAATTTTATCAATAAATTATTCTCAACTTGGGCCATATAGCCTACAAATCTACTAATAACCAAATGCCACATATTAAAGGGGACGCAAACCCAATCACCACTTTAAAGGGAAAAACTCAACTATCATCTTAAAGGGGACACAAACCAACCATCATCATTAAGGTGACACAAAGTCAACCATCATCTTAAAAGTTTCCATGACAGAGATAGTTTTGAGGTACAGCTCCCCTAAACAGTCAAGTTTGGGAGATACTGTGTAAAGTTCATTTCTGGTAGCTGTCATTTTGTAAACTTATGCCATCAATCAACTAAAGTAGTTACTGTAGTTACCAGAATACTGTCTGTAGTGCAATCTTTCACACATCCACGCAAAGTGGGGGCAAGGACGAAATACTTGAAGGCTTTTGACTCTGCAGTACTTACCTTAAAAACTCAATCAGCAGCCAACGTCCTGCACATTTTTGACAAACTACACAACAAAGATGGAGTCAATCAACTTGGAGCCTATTTTATTCCAAAAACTCAGATCGTGTTTATCATTGCATAAAAATGTGTGAAAATATCAAAAGTTGCCTTGTCCAACAATACCAACTTGTGCTGCAAAGCACAATGGAGCATTGTAATTTGGAAATAAATCGGTCGGGTCTCTGAAAAAGATTGTTTGGATTGTCCAAGAAGAGATTTTAGCCATTTTAGAAAGCTGGCTAAATCATAAAAATCAACTCTATTTAAACCTTGTCCATTCTTCAACTGCCTGTGCTTGCACATGATACATCATGAGCAGTACTAGTTCACACACATAAAATAAAATCATTTCTGTTAGTTAATTCACGCGGTATTATATACCATACTAACAGCACCTACATGATTAAAATAGAATCATCAACTTGCACGTCCTTCCTTCTGCAATTCATGGATGCTCTGTATCTTAATGAGTGTACACATAGAGAGTCCGAAACCACCAGCAACACTGCACAGTCATAAAGACGCGGGAAACATGCACAGTAGTTAATGAGATTTAATGTAGGGTTTTAACAATTTTGTACCATAAAAATTAAGTAGCACAAAAATGTTTCACTATTAAATATCAACTATAGAATAAAAGAATTTCTTTTCACTTTTTTCATAAGATCACAAAATTCATAAGAGAAAGTCATTCCTCGGTACACAAGGTTGCTCTACATCAGAAAGGTCGTTAAAGTCATGGTACAGCAAGACAAGGGATCAACTACTGTGTACATCGCTTTTGTAATGTACTACTGTATGATCTAAATGTGTTGAACATATTGAAAGCAATGCGCTGAGCTACCCTACCATGTTGTGATTTTGAACTGGGTCACAGCTGTTATTAACATAATTAACATAGTTAATTATTAACATAATTAACAAATATCATTATTAACAAAATGATAAGGCTCTGTCTGGGTTTGCTGCTGTCTGTCAAAACCCTAACATACCCAAGTCCTTTAGACCTGCACATTTCATGTACCGTTGCATAAACTCGTCTGGCCATATGGCAAGATAAGTTTCCAATGCAAACATTGTTGGTAAAGTAGGCAGAAATTTATCCTTGTGTTTACTTTCTAACACTTCAGTTCAATACTTGTAAGAAAATAACGATCAAGAGAGGGGCACAACAACAACAGTTTACATGGCAAGTTAATAATTGCCTTGGACTTTTATTGAAATTTGGAGGCACCAAGGCAATTTTCAAACAATTTGAATGGGCACCAAGTTGGGCTAGAAAACACAAGATCAGTACACACGAGAGAAATGCATCACGCTGCTTGAAAACACTTTCTTCAGAGGCAAACTCAAACAAAAACAGAGAAATCCTGTTTCTCTTGTCTTTGTGTTTATTAGCCTACCTCTGAATATTCTTCTAGAATCCAACCCACAGGGTCTACATTAACCTACACAGGCTTTTTGTGTAGTGGATCAACAATTTGTTACAAATGTTTTCCCTCTTTAATATAATAATTTTGATACTTCCTGAACTTATTGCCAATGTGTACTAAACTAATTCTACCACTTTTTTGTTAAAATAATATTAACATCATGAACCAATTCACACACAGGAAAGCTCCAGTTTTCAATTGATCCATCGTTGCCATTAGTAACCGACTGCAGCTAAAGCGCACTTTTTTGTTGCGGGTTGCAATAATGTGTGTCATACATGGGCTGTGTAATGTATGTGGAAGTGTCCATTGATCAGCATGCAAAAACCTATGTACTTGATGATATCCTGTACAAAATGTACTGACAAATTGGATACACAGTGTACACTGTTCTGCATAGCTGAATGCTGTGGTGATAATCTGTGGGTTTGAACACAAGGGGTTCAATGCAATATGTATAAAACTGAGTACAGTACAAGAATAAATAAGGATAGCTTTGTGCAGCAGTTTTGAATTTGTGTAGAATGTTTGTGTATGAATGTGTGTGGAGTGTATGAATGTGTGTCAAGTGAATATGTATGAAAAAAGTCCTCTTTACACTTGTCTAGCAATATTTATGTAAATTTTGCATAGCATTTTACAATTTGATACTGAATCAATTATTATCGTGTCTCACACAATTCGCAATTTCAATTGAAATCTGGTCCGGGAACATAATCAATCTATGGTAGACGCATACCTGTACTCATTATCATTGCGGGAATTTGTCGTCTGATTATCAACTTCAGGAGTGGAATACAGACCACAACTGTGCTCCAGCAAGCCTTTTGTGCAATTCACACAAACATTTGCGTTCAAACAAAGGACAAAAGTACAAACTAATTTGACCAATTTGCAATTGTTTCCATTTATAGAACTGATTCTTCTACTTACGTTTTTAATACATTTTATATTGACCGTTTCTAGTCAAACCTCATTTGGTCATGCAGGAGGAACAACTCCTTGTGTGTGAGTGTGTGTTTGTCCCTTCTTCCTTAGTTCTATTTTGTGGTGGTATGGGAGAGGAGGAGGGGGGGTGAAGGTGGGCATTGTATTTCTTTATACTCTGTCCATACCACTACACTACATACTGATTTTATTTGGATCCATTAAATCATAATTAAATATAATAACAACTGTTGGGAAGACTTAATTCAGGCTGAATTTAATCAGTTAATATATATCTCCATATCATCTGCTTCGATGGGGGAAATACTTAATTTATACAGATCATTTATACAGATCATAAATATGAAATTTTAATCTATCACACCAACTTAAATGCATCCCAAACAAAGTCAAGAATTCTGTACAAATTCAACATCAGATCTCTTTAGTCTGTATCCACTTTGATATCCAAATTGAGACGATCATGATTTTTGAAACGGTGACTTATTGTTCTGGCATCAACTTGGCAGTGACAATGGAAGTGCTAATCAATCCAAACCTAATGTAGGATGGTTGAACATTTAGGAGATGGGTTTTCAGAGTATTTTAATTGTGTACCCAAGATATTGCACACATAGGATGGGTAGAACAAGCAGGATGGTATAACCTACTGTAACTCTACGACAGTTGTTAGGTCAGGCTTACTTCCGCATTCCTTGACAACTTTGCAGAACTGAGAACGTTACCACAAATGTCCGATTTGTTCAGATTCAAGATTCCTGTTAAATCATGACCAATTGTAGGCAAAACACAATCATGATCCCAAAGGTCAAGACTAACTTTATTTCAAACATATCAATATGATAGGAAACACAAATATGAAACAACACAACAAACAATTTAATTTTAAGCATATATGTATTTACAAGCAACTTTGAACGATAAGGTATTTTTTCCCTCATAGGTTCAATTTTGCAAAAAAAAAAAAAAAATAGTACTGAATTCAAATGTGAGAAATAGTATTTACACATATGTGATTTGCTTGCAGGCTGGGGCTGGCCTGAAAAATTTATGTTGTTATCGACAAAGGACGAGATCGGAACAAATCAATAGAAGTTTTACTACTCTATAAGGATACTGAGCGACAGCAAGGCAATAATAATACAAGAAATTTAGAAAGCACGGTTGGGTCATTTTGATTGGCAATTTAATTGTTAATATTTCATAGAAACCAAAGTTGCAAAATATCATCCAAGTTTGCTTCCCCCAATTCAGCCATTGCCTCAATGGTATTTCAAGTAAGTTGCCACCTGTGTGTGTGTGGAGGTGGGGGGGGGGGGGGGGGAAGGGGCAAATTTATTCAAACAGCAGCATGAATATAGTAATAATACATCTTCTGACATACATTTACATTTATCAGAGAATTTCTCCAGAAGAAAGAGAAAGACTCTGTTTCATGTCTGAATTACAGTACATATGTGCATGAATGTAAAGCTGTAGTGAACCCATGGCATACTACATTACTTCCATACTCCAAAATGCTACATGGGAAGCACTGTATCTGTGGTAGCTATCACACGGAGCACTTGCCTTCATGATCGTCCAGCTCAAAACCTAGTTAATGCTCTTGCACGATGTACACATATATGATATTAAGCAATGGTACGTCAAAATCAAGTTCATACAATTAGCACATGCATACATTTCAGGTCGCCCATTTGAAAATCTCATGGACTACCATCATGTTCGGTTAACAAGCCTATGTCAGTGTATGTATATGTGCTTGTTTTATTAGGATGTTTAAAAGATAGTCTTGAGAACACATTCTGGTAAGATAATGTACTGACACAAACTCTGAATTTTCACTTTTTCATATTTTACATATTTTCCATTTTTCTACCTACACGTGACTTAAATTTCTCAAGAAGGTCAATGTCTTGCAGGATGCAGCCTCCAAAACATTTGGAAAGCCCTCTCTATGGATTAATTCTCTCCTGATAAACTTCCATGTACCAGATATCAGATATTACTTAACTCAATTTAAGACAACATACAAAATCTTATCTTGCTGTGACATAACCCAATTAGTCGATCCTTTGGCCAGTTTCTTTTGTAACACATGCATAAAACCAGAACAAGAGTGCACATAGTTCTTCAACCAATGTTACATGAATTTGCATAAACTGATAATATAAGTCTAATTCCACATTGAAAAATATCCAATCCTCCATGCTTAGCACTACACCAAGGTGGATGCCCATTAAACCAATGCATTAAGAACATGGACAGATACTACTTACTTATGATGGCACAAAGCCTTAGTGCTTGCATTCCCCTTTTTGAGCTTGAAATTGTGAACACTGCTGTCATCCATTGAAGCCTAAGTTAGGCCAAGGCCTATCCTAACAGTACCATATGTCAATATGAGCTTTAATAATAGTTTGATGACATGTGTCCTACTTGCATCAAAAACTGTTTATGAGTTTGCACAACTGCCACTTTAACAATTCACAACCTTGCATTCACATTTGAAGATGGTTGATACCCTTGTGACAAGATTCCGAAGGTGCTTACAACAACCGCTTGATTCTAACGTTGTTGGGTGTTATCACTGTTCACAGTACAATATTACAGCCTAGCCTAACGATAACACTAGGCCGATAGACTGTTAGCATTGTAACAGCATCACTATTGCGAATGCTTAGTCTACAGGTAGCAATCACGTTAGGCCCAATTAGTGGGCCTAGGCTTGGACAGGCTCACGTTGCAATATTAGTAAGGCGACAAATAACGGTATTTACACTTAGCTGCTGCGTAAAAAAGATGAACTTAGATACCTTAACATATTCATGCAAACGATGGATACAACCCTGGAGCCAGACATTGTCAATTTCTTCCAAATCTACGATAATTTGTCTTGTTGTCGAGTCTTGGAAAACCCCAAGATGCATGGGGATATACGTTTTAGTTGTTGGAGCTGTATTTTTCTCCAGTAAGTGAGCCCTCATTATGTAAATAGAAACCTTCATACAAAACAGTTATTTGCAAGGTGATTGGTCAAAAGTTTTAGGCCCGCCTGTGCATCTATGATACAGCAAAGCATAAAAATTTCAGTCAGCCAAAGATTATCGATGTCAAAACTTTCTGATTACCTCTAAGACCTTACAAGGTCTAATGTAAGCCCATGTTACAACGCTGTGCAAGCCAAATCCCACACGTGTACATAACAATATTTTGAGAAGAAACTATAAATGAAAACAAAATCATTTCTGAAGAGGTCATTGACGCCTCTAGAATGTCATTGATAGGGATAAGCAATGCCATTTTCAGCAAACAAATGTCATCACATCTTGCTGCCCCATGGGCCCTGCCTATAAATTTTGTTGTCCCTATTACTACTGAACATTGAAACACTCGAACGTCATGATTACACTGCCATACAATTTATCATAGATATATGAATCTTTTCCTACAGCTGTTTTCTATTTAATGGTACTTTTTCTTCGAAAGATAACTCTTTGCAACTGACATAGCCACCCTAAGGTACGCTAAGGATAATCTAGCCCACTATTAACCGACGACCCCTACCCTACAGCACCCTTTAGCCATTCGTATATATTGACCCAATTTTTATGACCTGATAAAACATGACTGTAAACGAATAGTATGACAACATTGCTAAACCCTCTCCCAATAAATCCCACTTCCTCTCTTTGTCTTCTTCCCTTCTCATTTTATCCAAGACATCCCTTCAGTCATTGTCCAAATTGTACACAACTCATTATGCCTTGCATATGATATTCGTGATGGTGGTGTATCTGTGAAGTCGACGAACGCTTTTCGTGTCCAAGATGGTAGAGGGCTTGAGACATTGAACCTGCATGTAGTTCACTCGTTTCCCGAACGCTGTCTTTCAGATTTCTTCTTTCGCTTTTTCTTATCCTTTTCAGCGTTTCTCCTTTTAGCTACGATGGAGAAAAAAAGAATGGGAAAAAAATCAGTAAAACTACAGTGCTTAAACTTAGGCGTGTCAAAAAAATATACACTGATAAAGGTTATTTTAAACATTATAACAAAAAATCCGCCCCCTGTGCCTTAATTCATAAACATATTTATGTTAAATATATTCATATCAATCAAGTCGAATTTTATGGTGTGTTGATCTTTAGTAATTACATACATCTCTGTCAAACCACATGCGACACAATGATTTCATTATTCTCAGATGAGAGTTCACTGTGCGAAGAAATACTCTAACACTGGGGTCGCAAAACCAGTCTGAGAAGGTGATGTTTTAAATGGAAAAGAAATGGATGGAATGAGGGGAGCACTCCGTGGTGCCCACCAAAATTAATATAATATAAACTGTCCATTCGCGGATATATACCTCAACATTAGACCCCTGTCTACCCCTGAACCCTACCCCAGTACCTCCGTATGGCATGCACAAGTATAGAAAGGGGCAGGGGTCATGTACTCTCAACCTCCGATCGTCAGTCAGGGGGAGGGGGGGTCGGGATGGTTCAGCATTGTAGTTTTAATTGAGACAAAGGGTTTTAATGGAAGAAACAACAAGAATATTAATACCAACTTTGATTTTCCGAAATTTTAGATTAATATTGTTTTTATTATTAATAGTAGAATGATGGCATGAGCAATGTGCTTCACATTTTTTT
>JXUT01150791.1:0-13308 GCA_000934455.1 Apostichopus parvimensis | reverse complement strand
TTCATTATTATTTATTATTATTATTATTTTTTTATTCTGTTCTTTGTATGTGATTTAAACACTTAAATAGAACAGAGCCTTAGCAACAATATTCTCCTTTTGTTTTTCTTTCCATCATTGGATGGAGTAATTAAGTTATTACTTATTAACATTCTTTCGTTAAAAGCAACATGGGAGAGTATATTACTCAATTTGATCAATTGCTTATATCATTTCGAGCAATTTCCCCATAGGTTTGGTAATCGACAAATTAAGTAAACAAAATGAACGATGTAGGCACTTTGGCGATAGATTGAGAAGGAAGGGCATTGACCGGGGGAGCTGGTCATAGAGGGCGCACAGTGTTAAAAAGGTTACCAGTTCATTCTAGGCATGGTAGAACAGGAGTGCTAAGGTTGTGGGGAGACAGGTATACGAGGAGCAAAGTTAATTTAAAAGGCTGCTTTAAGCAAAGACTTCTCCTTTGGCTTCTAGGAATCTATGAATACTTAATTGATTTATTAAAGTTTCTAAAGCTGCCAACAAGTTAAGATGATATAAATACTGTGGGAGGAGGCTTCCCCTAGGTCTGTTAGGCACTACTTGTGCATCCATGCATTTTTGCATTTTTGGCAAAATTGCTTAATTCCATGGAACAAAAACCTGATTCATAATTCATTGAATAATTAGTGATTTCAAGAAGACATTTCCAAACAGCAAGAGATCAGTGGCTTGCATAAAGTCAATATGGTTAATTCCAGAGGTTTTTAACCATTTTTTGGCAGCGAAGTTAAACCACGCACTGTCATGGTTTACACCCTGCTTTCAACCTCATGTGCACACAAAAATTAACACTATTTATTATATAGCACAACCTAATTTATTTTTTTTAATCTGCCTCACAATCATGCACCGTTTGACGTCCTAATTTCCATTTTACTCAAAGACCCACCATGCACTATATCTCCTCCTTTAAGAAATTCTTTGAGTCGCCTTGAGTCGACTGGCAATTCCATAATAGTTTGCCTCCTAAATAAATCAGTCAGGGGGGACTCAAGCTCAATATGAAAAAAGATAAGATTGTATACAAGGATAAAACTTTTCTGTTTTGAAAAAATGACTAGTTTTTTTATACTAAGAAAACCAAAAACTAGAATAAAAAATGAATGGGGAAAAAAAGATAGAAAAGATTGCATCACTTGGCATCTAGACCTTAGACCCCTCCCCAGCAAAACAATTCTCCTGCGTGGATGTGCCCCTCCCCCCTCCCCCCCCAAAAAAAAATGAAAATTAGTTACACTGGCTACAGGCCTGTGCAAGACATGATTGAAAGTCACATATCATGATAGCCATACAGTAGGTTTGCATTGGAGTGCATTTATAAACAGATTTAAAGTTTCATTTTGTTGTATTTAATATGGTCTCTTTAATCAAGGGAACCTTTCAAGCAATCCCAGAAAGAATCCAGCAAACTACAAAAAAGTACTTGCAAATTTCATTTTGACTGATTTTTGTCTCACTTTTCAAACAATTTACAGAAAAGATGGAAATTTGGATGGCTACAAATCTATATTCCTTTAAAGTGTTCTCTTTCTATATCACATGGCAGATATCTCATAACGGGACAGAACTACAAACAACCAACCATAACTTCCAGATGACTGGATATTGTCCCGATCAATACTTAACATACATTGATTGATTATGCAATTAGTAGCACTATCTCCTACTGGGGAGAGCACGAAGGCAAACCAACGAACTGTGGAACCTCGAATCTACTCTCAACCCTGCCCTCTACGGATTAGTTCATTTTACGTCTCGCTTCAGCTGTAGAGGATGAGAGAGATGTTTGCTATAGCATCGTGGAACATCATAAAAGATGTAGACACAACAAAACAGAATGAAAGGCAAGGCAAGGAAAAAAGAAAGAAAGGAGAGAGAGAAATGCTACATGGAGGTGACAAAATGTCATGAAAGCATCAACATGGTAACCGATGCGTGGAATACGATCGCACAAGCGAACGAATCAAGATTGCTGTCGCTAGGAAGGTACATTTATTTCAACAATGTCAGGAATGAAATTCTCTCTTTTTTTTTTTTCTTCTTTTGTCCTGTGGATTTTGTGAAACTGATCTTAAAGCAACTGTCCTGGATGATGTTGATAAATTTGTTGATGTAGGTTCATTGGCGTCGTCAGACATTTGGAAATTGAGAGCAACATTTGACTTGAGGCTTAGAAGAAAACTACAGTGTAGCAAAGCCATTTGGCTTAATAGGGGTCCAGGGGCCTGCCGAAGGGGCCTCTGGTGATAGTCAAGGGGAGGGACAAAGCCTCTTTAAGCTTTGCAGTTTTCTTTGTTTCCAGAACTATCATCAGCTGCAAATTGAATAAGTTTTGTAAACTTTCCCATTTTAGATGAAAATTTTGATATTTGGTTACCATAAAAAAAATATCTGAACATTTCCATTAAATTGTATTTTTCTGACACTCTCCTTATAGAATTTTCCTGATGGTATCACAAAGTAAAGTTCTCTGCCAGTTTTAGACATATCAAATAATACCTTGAATTACAAATCATTAATCAGACTTGAGAGCTTGTTTGACTATGGAGCTGAAACAGCACCCTCTATTGCTAGATGATTCTATTCAACAAATTAGCTTCACATAAAGATTTTTCCCTAATGGCCTCCCATATTTGCGATATCCTTGCTCATTGGTATGCGCCAAGTGTACTTTTGACGCATCAGTAAGTATGTAGGTGAGGTCAGATGTTTATAACACAATTTTCCATATTTAGTTTTCTGTCGGCAATTAATTGGTAGCGCCATTAAAATTAACAAATTCCGGAAATAGTGACCTTCACACCTCTGTTGTTTGCAAAAAGCTGCTCTTTGTATTAGTAAATTGTAGGTAACCTTGCATTGTTCGGACTATGTCATGTGATATTGACATATATAAATTTAAAACAGATGTAATTGTGGTTACAAACAATGAACTGTTAGTTGCTTATGAATTAGCTAATTACCCAACAGTTAAATCAATCAGAGAAAAATTTTGTGTCCCATAAATTCAAGGTAATACATTTTCATTTTGCTTATTGCAAACCCTTTAAAAGGCCTAACTTTTTTTCCAGATTTTGATCAACTTTATAGCCTAACAATTCAAGGATGCTGACAATTGTAAAAATTAACAACTATATTGTCCATCAAAACCTTCTTTGCCCTTCACTCAGATGGTGAAAGAATAGGTAATAATACAGAGCTATACTAACATAGAGATTCTTAAACCTAGTCTCAAGAATGAGGTCATCATATCAAGATGAATAAAGTAATGGTCTAAGTAATACAGTAGTCAAGGTAACAGTGAAGTTATTTAATAATAATAATAATAATCAGGCAGTTAGTTTTACGATGCTTAAGCCACCACAAATGTGGGAGAAACCGGCAAGGGCTTATGGATTACAACTTACACGTGGGGTGGCTTCCAATTCAACATTTTAACTCAAATTTGGAATCTTTTCAATTTAGAAAGTCATTTCAGATGGGAAAACCATATATTGCTCTTGGATGAAAAAACCCACCTTACTATGACCCGGTGGGGTATCGAACGCCTCCTTGCTTCAAATACCACCGCCTTTAGCTTTCTCTTTCATTCTATTTCTTTCATTTTCGAAAGAAAACTTTCCTAAAATTGTTTTATACCAAATAAGTGGAACAAAAATCCAGATAAAACAGACCGAGAAAAAAAGATTTGTCAAGTCAGCACAGACACACTCATTGCACCTATATGGAGGGTTGCTTGTTATTGAATGTCTGACTTGCTTAATTAGAACAAACCTAAATTTGACACTATCTATAAATAATCAAATTACACTACAGGTTGATGTCACAAACTGAAAGTCAATTCAATGAGAAAATAATGACCTGATTTGATTGTAAATATTATGTTATAGGCTAAGTGTTGGTTGTATTTGTTTTATTGCGGTTTTAGATTTGTATTTATCAACTGAGTCCTATACAAGAAGAGAATCAAAAATATCCAATTTATTATTTTTTTTTAATAGAAAGTTTATTCCAATTTAGTTTATAATGAATTTCATTGTCATTTGATTTTAGTATGATCACAAAACAAATTTATGAAAAGTTTGAGTAATTAACCTATAAAAATTGAGATATTCTTAGTTTCTTAAAAAATATTCATATTGTATGAGCCAAACAGTTTGATGGCTTGTGGCACTTTAAAAATTTGGAGATGTATAGCATATATGCTTGATTACACAATTCCACAATTACTTAAAATAATTTATTTGCCATAGGTCTCATATACTGCACGACAGCATCTATTATGTAGTTCACATCCGTGTTTAACTTCCCTGTCGATCCTATCGGTGGGATGAAAATTTCCAGACGGCATGATTCATTGCGTTTAATGATCTGTTTCATTTCTCATATTCTATGCAAATTCTCATTGCGAAGTTGTCTTTTTTCCGTCCCAAGGTTATTCTGAAATTAGCAATTTTGTAGTTGGAATGGAACAAGATGAGACTTTATATGTGCCATTACAATTTGCACTTTACTAGCTTGCTTGCAAAGGGGGTGAGGAGAGGGGGCATGCTTTAGATGTTTTATTCATTGTACATATGGAAGAGTTGTGTTTGGGCATAGCTGAAGACTCAAAGTCAGATGGTCAGATGTTGACAAAATTATTATTGTTTCCACATCAGTTTCAACATTCGTAGCCTTCTGCAGACACATTCTTAAGAATATCCCAAGCCATATGCACATATCCCAAGGAATATCCCACACTTCTTGTAGACATATCCTAAGCAATATCCCACACTACTTGCAGACATATCCCAAGGAATATCCCACACTTCTTGTAGACATATCCCAAGCAATATCCCACACTACTTGCAGACATATCCCCAAGGAATATCCCACACTTCTTGTAGACATATCCCAAGCAATATCCCACACTACTTGTAGACATATCCCAAGGAATATCCCACACTACTTGTAGACATATCCCAAAGGAATATCCCACACTTCTTGTAGACATATCCCCATGGAATATCAAGCCATCTGGAGATATATCCCAAGGAATATCCCAAGTCTATTGCTGATATATCCCAAGGAATATCCTAAGTAATATCCCAAGCCATCTTCAGTCATAGACAGTAATGAAGTTTAATTTACTTTACCCTATGTCTCACCAACATATACAATTTATTTGTCTCTTAATAATGCATCATTTGAAAAGACATGAATTACAACCATGAACTTTCTGAGATCCAATTAACCCGAGCACATGTTGTACAGAAGTAATTCATGCCATCTCAGCTGAAACATTGTCTATATAGTTTATACAAGGGTATAGGTGAGACCCCGTTAACAGTTTCAGATGTTTACTCAGATGCAATGTATCAAGATTTGAATGAAACTTTACTTTACAAATAATAATGGTTGGAAAATCCAGATTCCAGTACAGTGAAAAAACTCCCAGCCTCCACTGGGATTCGAGCAAGGGCCTCTCGCTTTATGCGGACAACCTTAGATCAAAACTATATAGGCAATGGACAGTGATTGTCTGTCCAGAGGTTGGAAAACTGGTAACGAAGGTCACCATACCTCCTGTATGGAACAACTTTAATCCTGTTTTGGTGACATGCAGTATTTTGCCTTACTCCAGAGATCAATCATGATGCTTCGCGCGTAGTGCGCTATATAAGATTTTATTTACATTACATTTACATTACATTTACATTACATTACATTACATGCTAACCAACTCGAAATCATTTTTGAATCCTATAAGCCGGATCTCGAAAGAGATACCTTGAACAGAGTGCATATATAAATGTTGTTAAAACATTCTGCCAAACTTGACTTCATATCACTTTGCTAAAATTGTATATTAATTATTACTTTCACACAGTGCCTGAAATATATCCGTCATATTCTGTCTTTACAATTTAAAAAAAATACCACTGATAAAGTTAATTATCTTTCTGTAATCATCCCAGAGATGAAGTAAAGAGGAAAAGGAAACAATTGATCGTAATTGGAGTTGAATAGAATAAAATTCTTGTGCAAAGGAAATACCGTTCGACCAGTGCAGAAATTCTGCAGGCTTGGAGCGTGGAAATTCATTGCCCATGCTTTACATTAAAATATTTTTACATAATACACTGAAATTATTTTGCAACTTGTTTACCAAGTTGTTAATTTCTTTTAGTATCAACATGGTTTCATGCACCCATATGGAACATACACATCATGTACGTCTGGAGATACAAACAGTATGCTACTTTGAAAAAAATTCTAGTCCATAAATTTTGCACGAAAAGTTACTTTTTTAGCAGTATTTTTGGTCTTGAAATTATTATTATTCAAAACAGTTCCAGTGATAAACATTTTTTTTCAAAACTAAAAATCTTACAAATCCATTCATTGCCAAGACTAAAGCTCTTAGCACTAATAAGTTACCGATGCTAGAGCCAAAACGATCATAAATTATGATCTGTAATAAATTGCAATCAAGTTCCCCAGCCTCCTCCCATGTAGCATGAAAATCCTTGCACCATAAAACAATGTTTGACAATCAATAGAAAATCAAGATGACTCTTACCACTTTGATTGGAATCTGCTGGTACGATAATTTAACCATCTTTGTTCCTTCACAAAATTATAAGATTTAAGAACTTTCCCAAAAATGTTGACAAACAAGAAGCAGAAATTTGGTGGTTCAACTCAGCTTTCAATAAACCAAAACCAAAAAATGATTGTATAAATAAATGTTGGTCTTCCTTGCCTCAATTGCTCACCACCAGCCAGAGAGTAGAAGTAAACAGCTGTTTATTTTCCACCGTTTCGCAGAAATCTCTCAAGACAGGAGGAATTTCCACCTCTGCTGAACTTGCGTCTGTAAAATTCATTTATTTAATGATTAAGAGACACTGGTATGGCAAACTAATTTCAGCCGCCTGATTAGTCTACTGGGAGTTGATGGATACTAGAGAAGTCATCTTCCGAACAATCATCAGTCAATCCGCTCATAAAAAACCTCCGCCCTTAAGCTTCGTGATCAGGAATGCTCAAGGCTAAAGATCTCCGGAGACTAATTTATACATCTAGAATCTATATTTTTTTACGCTCAGAGCGGCACCCGGCGAACGCAGAAATGTGAAACCCCGTGATATGTCTAAGTGCTCCGGTTCTCTCCCACCCCCCACCACTTGACAAACAGCAAAAATTTGTTTCCTTGCACATGACACTCAACAACAACAAAACAAAAAAAAATAATTGTGTCAAAAATGGCCGGGAGACACGACGATAATAATAGCTCGTACCCTGCGCGGTTATGAGCACAGGTGAACAAAATGCACTGGCAGGGATAACACACAGAGGTGGGAAACTTGAATCAGAAAATCCTGGGAAAACGTGACTGTCATTGATTTGCAGGAGTGCGATCCAATACAGTGTCAGCGATAGCCGAAACAAACAACAACAGATGATTCAGAGAGATAGACAATAAAAGACAATCGGATGATTCAGATTAAAAATGATCATTAAAAATAACACCTGTTACCGTTGCCAACCATGGGTTATTATATATTGTAAGAAGGTCTACGTAGCAACGCACAATAAACGCCCAAGAAGGCCTGGACAGCTGAAAGAGTCAGAATTAAAAGAGTAAACAACATTAATGAGTTTGATCCAATTAGAAATTCAAAGCACATACATGAATGCCTCAACTTCAACCGCAAAATGAAAAAAGCGATTTTAATATCTACGCTACAATCTCATCTGGCTTGTAAATTTATCTTAGGGAGAGGGATGTTTGCTCCAGGAAGAAACTGATGTCATCTTTAATTTCCTGGCCTCTTGATTAAACAAGCCTATAGCCTACTATATATCAGTTGATGAAGACCAAAGAGAAAAAAAAAAAAAATCTTCAAACGAATGTAAATATTACATAATTGTCCATGAGGTTTATGAACTTTTTATGAACTTTTATGCTGGAAGAGTTGAAAATCTACATTTCATTCAAATTGATATTAACGATGAGAAAGCCATATATACGTAATGCACTTGCTGTCTCGGTAGTTAACGATTGATTAAAAACTTCTCAACGTTGGCAATAGCTCAACCATCAAATTATTCCTAAACATCTGGTAGTTTTATTATGCAAATTAGACAATTAAATCTCTCAATGAGGGAAATAACAATCCACAGCTATATAGAGAATGGCAGCCCCAAAAAATCTAATTTAACCAAAGTGGTTTATGTGACTTTTTTGGGGGATTTCTAGTAGATTTGGAAGTAATTAAACAGTGATTCAAACTAAAAAAAACTCAAAGAATGACGTTACTAAGAAAATTTGATCAAGTTATCACCAATCACTGTGGAGATTATATTATATACTCAATACATGCAACATTATGGTAGTAAATATAGAGATTTTGAGAGCGTTGCGGTCAAGTGGTTAAGGCAGTGGACTTGTGATCTAAGGTTTGCAGGTTCGAGCCCTGGCCAGATCATTGCGTTATGTCCTTGGGCAAGGCACTTTATCTCCATTGCATCTTTTCACCCAGGTGTATAAATGGGGACCTGTGAGATAAAACTGTCAGCTGGGTGCTGTTTAGCTGCTGCCATGTGGAGGGATTGTCTGTATGTTTGACAGGTTATCGTTGACCAGGGTAATATTGTGATGGGCCTTGAGCACCGTTATAGGTGGATATATCTGTGCTTTATGAATTGTTAATATTTTTATTATCATTAGTAAATCTAGCCTAAACATTTTACATTAGCATCAATCACTGTGGAGGTTATATACTCCGTACATGCAACGTTATGGTAGTAAATTTAGCCTACACATTTGCCACTATACTGCAAGAATTGTAACGTCCATTTGAATTTTTAAAATATAGGCTCCATAAGCCGCCATGCAAACTCACTTAAGTGTGCATAAGCTACTTTAAGCCCCTCTTCTATGCTTTTCCCCCTGACACAAGTTTCTGCGGGTTGAATTAAAAGGCTCTTGAAAACATTGCGTTACGCACTTTGCCCATGCACCTTTGGTATGTTGTGGCAAATGTATTTGAGGAAGTCCCCTCTACGATGTCCAGTACCTTAGATATTCAAATGTGGTCAGTTTATAAGGAATTTAGGCAAAATATTGCAAACAATATTAAACAAGAGCTATGAAAAAATGTAACAAGCCTTTCCCTTTAAAAATATATCACAATATCTTCTTCCAAACACACCAACCAAGTATTATAAGCATCTCTGGATCCAGTAATTGCATTTTCTGTTTCGTGTTACTATTTCACGCCGAGATTATCATGAGCACTCAAAAGTATATAGCTGGGGACTGAAATGAAAATAAAATGCATAGAAATGTATCTCTTCAAAAAAACTTGCAGACAAATTTTTCCTTCCCCCCCCCCTTTCCCTGCCCCACCAATTTGTCAATAATTTCAACACAGGACCCTCACATGATACCATTGAACTGTGTATTGATTTTTGAACCTTTCATTAAGTCTCAAATTCGAACCTCACATCACTCAATGACTCATTGCGTTTTGGCTTTGCCCGTGTATAGGACAGAGACTTCAAAGCCACTTTCTGCCATTAAGAGTCAGAAAATTCTGAAAGACTCCAAAACTGTGGTGATATATTTTCTGTCAGCTAATAACTGTGAAATAACTTCCATCCTGGCTCTCTTCACCTTGTCATCAGGATTTTACTATCTCATTTACTATCATACGTACTTTAAAGCTGTCTTCATTCTTGGTCTGTAAATATACTTTTTGTCACCCTTTGTTCATCTATGACCATCAAAAAAATATAAAAAATTGGGGCCAAATGGAAACAGGACATGTGATATAACTTCAAAGCAATTATCAACAAAATTAGTTTATGGCAAAAATTATTTTCTCGCATAAATTTGTTGTTAGTCTTAGTTTCCACCATGATTGGCAATCTCTAGCAAATTTGTTTGCAATTCTGTGGGCTGGAGATATACCGGATGCCTTTAAGGAACTTATCAATGTGTTTTCTGGTTGCCATAGCAACAGAAATCTTTATGCCCAAAGAGATGAAACTATATAACATGGTACAAGACAGGCTCTTTTCTTCAATGGGGTGTTTCTCAGAATTAAAGCAACATATCTTGTACCCTATTTATGCGCACAGTGCTGTACATGAGTTATTAGTTATAACTCTCTTTCCATCACCATGGTAACACAATTTTGCATGGCATCTACACCGCGGTGAAAGCATATTTGAAATATAAGACGTAGGTGGATTTTCTCAATCTGTTTCTTGAGAACTTACATAAAAAGCAGGCTTTGTATTTACGTTTTTATCTCCCCTTTTCTTGTTGTTTTGTTTCTTCAAAAGACTCATCTCTCCAGTTTTGACAGAAGATACAGGATTTAGTGCGACATTTCACCTCGCATATAAAATATCCCGGCGGGAAAATTTTCCGACACGGATTACAAAATGCCTCATTTTTATACTAGCTTATGAAAAAAGATTATGGATGGCTGCAACCTATCATCAAAGCCACATTTAGGAAAAGGAAAATATATATATTCCTTCAAATTACTCAAACCCAATCTGATAATTACATTTGGGCCACTGAGTAATGGCTTCTCCCTCCGGAGGGGGGGAGGGGCTGAAATTTGTATCATCCATTAAGATGCATTTTCATTTCTGTTTAGACAAGATACAAAGAAATGATATAAATTCTTCTGATAATCTTGTGTAGTGAATTGTGTACAACTGCGTTTGGGAGGAGCTTCTAGATTCTCCTTTGAACTGAATCTACATCTGCAATGGTGTTGATACAACACAAAAAAAAAACAAAAAAAAATTGAGATAGACGATATGCAGCACGAATACAGTACCCGTAGATTGACAGACCTACTGTATGCAATGTTATACCTGGAATAATGTGGTAATGCCAATATAATTGTCAATCAGGAGATAATGTTTAAGAAATTTGACAGAAGATGGTGTCTACATTGTTGCCCTCAATGGTACATATGAGCCAAATTGTCACTTAAAATCAACACTGAGTAATGTATAGTTTAGACACACATATGGAGTGTTCAATTGCCTTAACAGCCTGCATACAGGATAATTACAAAATTTTGGGCCGCTTTCATTTAGTGGGCCAAATCGAAATCAGTCAAAGGCCTCTATGTTAAAGCCCAGATTTATATGAACTGGTCCATTATTGACATGCGCCTAATGTTAGTCGTAGATAATAAGAGACCCCAATCAAAAAATAAACGGCCTGACAAATATACATTTGATGTTAGCTCAGACACATGCTTTGCTCAAAATAAAGAAATATGAATAAAGAGAATAGGATCCCCCTCCAACGCCCCCCCCCCCCCCCCCCCCCGCCGACTCCTTCAACCCGTACCTTTGTCAAATCACTATTGCCAAGAAATGTTCATGTATATACTCAAAGTTTGGCCTATTCAGGTGACCATTTTTATATGAAGGAAAATAGGGCTAATTTCTCAGTGTACTTAGTTATAAACTTTGTATTATCCGGTGTTGATCTCTTCAACTTGGGTTAATCACCAAATAATCCAGCAATATTACTGTTTGTAGTAGAAAGTGCTATTCACTATTCTAGTATACAAATGTAGTCCCTGTTATTATTAACATTTCCTCTCCATACTTAATCTTACATGGGAGCCTGCCAACCCCATCCCCCTGCCCCCATCCCCCTGCAGCCCCCGCCCTACAAATAAAAGTATCAATTATTACCCCCAAGTATGAAAAAGTGAACTTTGTTTGTAGGAGGGGAAGGATGGGGAAGAGGAAAAAAATATTCAGAACATTATAATCAAACTTATGCACCCTATATTTTCATATAATATCTTACTTTGATCAATTGTCCTTTCATTTAATTCATTTATTTGTTTTATCGCCAATTGTGTACAATGGGAAAGGAAGTCTCCTATAAAGTCTTAAAAAGACTCAACAAAGTCGGAGACTCCCTGGAAGAAAAGAAAAACAACATGTGCAAATGTTCATTGTTTAAAACATTCTAAGTTTTGCTTGTGAAATTTATCATGATACTGTATACCATTGACAACAAAAAGTTGATCTGAACAGAACAAAATTACAAATAAAATAAAAAGGTATTTGAAAATAGCTTACCACTTTTATAGCAGGAGATGCTCCTGCAGAGGCTTTAATATGCCCAGAATGCATCGTTGAAAACACAACAAATATCTCATGAATCCCACCAAAATTTTTGAAAGAAAATTAAAGGTTGTCACTCCTCTAGAAAGTTTTGTGATTATTAAACTTCCTTCAATTGGCAGTCATCGGCTGATATAGGACTAGCATTCCAGTCTCATGAAGTTGTTGCAAAGTCTAATTGTTGTCACATATACACATGTGCCCCCTTTGGCATGACATAATACATGAGACCCTCGGCGGTAGATTGTAGTCAAGAAATAAAGTGAACCACGGAACAGTTATGGTGTTCTTGACAGTCAGTTAGTGCTTCTGTGTTACTTCCTTCCGTTTCTATTTTTACTATTTATTCATTTTTTCATTTTTTTATTTTTGATTGTTAATTAATATATGCTCCACATCTTTCCAAATGCGAGCAATTTTACTGCATTCTCGACTGACTTTTTTGCAAAATAATTCCCAGTCACTTGGAGCGTGGTACTTTAAGAATGTTAACAACTTGTGGTAAAATGCGAGACATTAAAACTGAAGTTACTGATGAGAATCAGAAAATAAGGCCAAACTCCCTTTGAATTTTTATTATTATTACCCCCAGACTAGTACAAGATACAAGCACTGGTTGGCTGGCAACTCGGAAGATTTCATTATCCAAAACAAATACGATGGTCTCCAACTGGTAAACAATAATTATCGTTATCATTAATGACGAGTCAGGGTTGTTTCAGCTACTTGAGGACATCTACCAAATATGTACCGGATGTTGAAACAAATCATTGAAAATCTTTGCGAAAACGTGGTATTTTTTCTTCTTTCAATTCACATACTATTTCACAAATATATCTCCCAGTATCATGCAGGCAGCCTAGTGCAGGCAGGATCCATGCAATCCATTAATGTTAAATAGGAATGGTGAAAAGGTCCCTCTTTTATACAATTAGTATTAATCGTCGCTAAAGCGATGTTTTCACATAAATGTCTGTAAACTGTGGTACAGAACAAGTACTACCTTCATGTAACATCAATCATGAGATCTTTGGGGGCACATACCGACTTCTGAGAATAAAGTTATAGTTATTTTCTTGTAACTCCCAAATATACATA
>JXUT01150736.1:0-23357 GCA_000934455.1 Apostichopus parvimensis | reverse complement strand
TGTTACAGGTTCAAAAGATTACTTGATATTTGATGTAGGCCTTATCTACAACTGCACCCACTATCACTATAATCACACAGCTATTCTATAACAGAACTGATCAGAGCTTTGGAAGGTTTCGATTCATTACTGAGGCTCATGCAAGGTACGATCAACTGACTTCCAAACTACTCCCATCTGAAGAAATATCGTTGTGAATGCATGCAATAAAAGTGTATGCCTAACGCACCACAGCGACAACGGTCTAATATAGACCAGTCGTCTTTGTAATTGTAACGTTTTTGCCCCCGTTTTTGGGTTATTTGCATTGCGGTTAAGGTTTTTTTTAAAATTTTGGGAGGAACGGGGGAATTTTCTTCATTTTCCCAAAAAAATGGACCTGTCACACAAATTACAAATTAATTGTGTTATTATGTGCAATTTATATGTAGAAATTTCTTATTATGAGCAAAATTTTTTATCAATAGTCGTCAATCTGCCTACAAATCGCCTTTTCCATGAAATTAGTGCAGAAAAAGAACAAACAAGAAAGAGAAAGGAGACCTTTTTCCATAGATTTTGGCGTGTAGGATCGGATCAAAGGGCTTTCAATTATTTAAGTCGGGTTTCGACGGCTTATTTCGTATTCCTTAACTATCGCTTCATCACATCATGATATCATTTCTGCCTTAGATATTACTCTGTTACAACTACCTACCAGGATTATAATAATTTTATTCTTCGCTTGAATTTGTTATATATCGAACTTTTGCAAATGTATTTGAATATTTCATTAAACGCCAGTGTGATTTCGCGTTGCCACTAAGGACAAATTTAACATTTGTTTATTATTTGATCTATTACATACAGTTTAGATTGAATTATCTTGTACTCCGTAATCATTTATTTGTATTTTATTTGCATTTTATTTGTATTTTATAGTTTTCATACATTTGTACCAATTAGTGAGAACTTACCTCCAAGTCGGCTATTGCTTTCGCTTTGCTCTGCACGTCTCCCTAATTAGAGAATTACAGTAAGATGAGATATAATTACTCGAGTGAGGCACAGAAACTAGTTTTATGTAATTGTAACAATAAAGCAACCTAACCTATTTATATGTTGCTATATTAATATTTTAGTTTTCTTCTCGTGTTTCCTGACGCCAATGCATGATGTCAAAGTGCACATGCTGATATAGATTACAAATTTACGCTAGATTCAAACATTTGTATTCTTGGCAACAAATTCATTTTGCAAGCCCCGTAAACTCGATTGCTTATTCCGCCGGCTGAAACTATGCTGGATTAACTGTAATATTTACAGAGAAAGATCTAAGTACTTGTAACTACGGTATCTTACCACAGCTGCGGTAAGTTTCGCTTCATTGTTTGCAACCCTTCTCTGAGTGTAAAAGAAAGTAAACAAGCAACCGTAGAAAATTGTCAAAGTAAATGAACATCTTATCTGTTGATAAATCTTTTCAGAGATATGTTTTCTTCCGAAAAGAACATCCTGTTTACTAAACAGTTACATATATATTTATGTCAGAACAAGGCCTTTAATTATTATCCACATGTGTGGGGGGGGATGTTGGCAACTAAAAACAAGGATGTGCACGCACGTGATAATATTATTCTTTATGCACTGTTAACAATATCTGTCAGTTTAAAAACTTTTTTAACATAAATTTCTTGTTTTTTCCATTAAAAAAAAAATAACTGTATTTTTACAAACATTTATGCAAAGGACATTAGCCTTTTTCTAAAATTTTAACATTTTTGACGGCTATTAAAAAAAAATCCCCACCCTTTATCGGCCTCATCTTGTTTTCAGTAAAACTAGACACCCTTGACTTTCCAGATCACTTGAAAACAGACTATTAACAATATTTTTGCAGAGTTATTGTATATTTATTAATTTTGGGTAACAAGTAAGAGAATGTTACACTTACCTGTAACTCAAGATTTTCGTTTTTTGCCTTCTTTATTTCTTCATCTCTTTGCTGTAGTTTAGTCTACAATAACAAAATATGCAATTCATTGTGAAAACAGTGATGACATATATTCGTTTAGTTCTAACAACTTGAAGAAGCTGTCTTCACGTATGAGGTAGAATTTACAAACAAAAGACCATGTTTAATAACTGTTACTTAGTAATGAGCCTTCAGAATTTAACGAGGATAGGTGTTCATATCTAACGCATTGTCAGTTAACAATTGCAATGGCAACCAATGTACTTTTGCAATGATCTCCGACGTAATAATCAGAATGGATATTACATGTTTTGAACATAAATTTTTAACCAATTTGGGTAGTGTTAACAAGTGATGAGAACACTGCAACTCTCCAGATGTCTTTAGTTGCCTTTTCTTGCTTAATCAGACCCTTACAGTGTGGGGAAACTCTCAAGGCGCCTCATAGACTATTATTTCTTCAAAGTTAGGGTCACGTTGGTCTAGAGTATGATGAAATATTATGGAAAGTCAAAAAAGTTTGCATAAATGTTTGCATTAAGCAAATAGTGAAAAAAGGTCTGAAAACAACAAGACTAATTTATTGTCCAATAGGAATTTGAACACGAAGAAACTTTTGTAGGCCTAATCTTTTAGAATCACCAATTATGAGAGCCTTCAGGAAAATTTGGTTTAACAATATCTTATATTGTTACAGTTGAGCCTTTGCAAAATTGTGTTCATTGCAGTAGGCTAGGTGTAGGCCAGTTGGAAAAAAACTAATTCCAAAATTAACTGAGAGTCTGTTCTAATTAAATTTGAGTTTTATTTATGTTATTTATTCAAAGGGTTACTTGACATCTGATTGTAGGCCCTATCTACTGCATCCACTATCACTATAACTACACAGTTATTATATCACAAAGATACGACCAAGTGACTTCCAATGTACTACGAATTTAAGAAGTGTCGTTGTAAATGCGCACAAAGTGTATGCCTAAAGCACCACAGCGATAACGGTCTAGTATAGGCTCGTCGTGTAAGTCAGTGTAACATAATGACCCCAGTACTAGGCTAATTACAATGTCAGGTTAAGCTATTCTAAAAAAAAAGTCCTTGTTGCTTAAACGGAGAAATAAATTAAAATACCGCAGTTTATGAAACTGTCAGACACATTACGAAATAATTGTACTTATATGTTCAATATAAATGTAAAAAGGTCATTATTATGAGGAAAATTTCGTCATTTTGTGGCTCATATTTTGAGAAGAAACGTTTCATTGTAAACGCAATCAATATCGCTAATTTAGAGAATAAATTTAACTAAGTAGAATCTTTAGGATAGAAAGTTGAATGGCTAATTTGTATGCCTTGAATTTCATATCTTTTCTATGTAAATTGTCACTGAAACCCCAAAGTAATGTCTGTCTTGGTAGTGTACAAATCTACTTTTATCTTGTCTTTGACTTGTTCGTTATTGATCAGAAGCATTTACTCCGCATATACTCACTTTCAGGTCGGTTAGTTCTTGATTTTTATTCTTTATTTCTTGGTCTTTGGTTTTTGCTGACTCCTAAAGAGAAATAACACATCTAGATAAGCATTGTGTTTGACCATAAACATGGTAATCTCTAGCACCTGGAATGAGCGAGAAATTGATATGGCGAGCCATCGAAAAATCGTGTGTAATCCGACGGCTGAAAATATGAAGGATTAAATGTAATATTTACAGAGAAATTTTTTAGTACTTGTAACAATGGTATCTTACCTTAGCAGCGGTCATTTTTGCTTCGTTGTTTGCATTTTTTTTCTGAGTGTAAATAAAAGTAAACAAGCAACCGTAGAAAATTTCAATGTAAGTGATCATCTTATCTTTTGGTAATTCTTTTCTGATACATTATTTCATCTTTGTAAGAACATCCTGTTTACTATTCAGGTGTATATCTATTTATGTCAGAACGAGGCTTTTAGTTATAATTCACATGAGTGTGTGGGGGGGGGGGGGTGTTGGCTACTAAAACAAGGATGTGCACGCAAGTGATAAACTTATACATTATGCACTGTTAACAATATATGTCAGTTTAAAAACTTTTTAACATAAATTTCTTGTTTTTTCCATTAACAAAAAATGACTGTATTTTTACAAACATTTATGCAAAGGACATTAGCCTTTTTCTAAAATGTTAACATTTTTGACGGCTATTAAAAAAAAATCCCCACCCTTTATCGGCTTAATCTTGTTTTAAGTAAAACTAGACACCCTTAACTTGCCAGATCACTAGAAAACAGATTATTAACAATATTTTTGCAGAGTTATTTTATAATCATTAATTTTGGGTTACAAGTAAGAGAACGTTACACTTACCTGTAACTCGAGATTTTCGTTCTTTGCCTTCTTTATTTCTTCATCTCTTTGCTTTAGTTTAGTCTACAATAACAAAATATGCAATTCATTGTGAAAACAGTGATGACATATATTCGTTTAGTTCTAACAACTTGAAGAAGCTGTCTTCACGTATGAGGTAGAATTTACAAACAAAAGACCATGTTTAATAACTGTTACTTAGTAATGAGCCTTCGGAATTTAACGAGGATAGGTGTTCATATCTAACGCATTGTCAGTTAACAATTGCAATGGCAACCAATGTACTTTTGCAATGATCTCCGACGTAATAATCAGAATGGATATTCCATGCTTTAAATTCACATTTTTAACCAATTTTGGTAGTTTTAACAAGTGATGAGAAAACTAAAACTCTCCAGATGTCTTATGGATGCCTTTTCTTGCTTAAGAAGACTCTTACAATGTGGGTAATCTGACAAGGCGCCTCAGAGACTATTATTTCTGCAAAATTAGGGTCAAGCTGGTCTATAGTGTGATGAAATATTTTGGAAAGTCAAACAAAGTTTGCATAAATGTTTGCATAGATCAAATAGTTAAAGAATGTCTGGAAACAACAATACTAATTTATTGTCAAATAGGAATTTGAACACGAAGGAACATTTGTAGGCCTTATCTCTTAGACTCGCCAATTATGACAGCCTAAATTATGTCCCTTCAGAAAAATGTGGTTTAACATTATCTTATATTGTTACAGTTGAGCTTTCGCAAGTTAATTCCATTGCAGTAGTCTAGGTGTAGGCCAGCTGGAAAAAACTAACTCAAAATTAAGTGAGAGCCTGTTTAAACTAAACATGAGTTTTATTTATGTTATTACTTCAAAGGATTACTTGACATCTGATTGTAGGCCCTATCGACAACTGCATCAACTATTACTAGAATCACACAGCTATTATATTAAAAAAGTGCAGCCAAGTGACTTCCAAATTTCTCTGAATGTAAGAAGTTTCGTTGTAAATGCGCACAATATAAGTGTATGCCTAAAGCACCACAGGGATAACGGTCTAGTATAGGCTCGTAGTCTTTGTAAGTCAGTGTAACATAATGACCACCAGTACTAGGCTGATAACAATGTCAGGTTAAGCTATTATAAAAACAAGGGAAAAAAGCAAGGAAAAAACTTTTTGTTCAAACGGAGAAATAGATTAATGTACCGCAGTTAATGAAACTGTCAGACACATTACAAAATACTTGTGCTAATATGTGAAATATAAATGTAAGAAATCATTATTATGAGCAAAATTTCGTAATTTTGTGGCTCGACAAAATTTAATCAAACAGAATGGGAGTAAGAGAACCGTCACAAAGCACGATATTTTATTAGTTGATGATCTTCCTACAAATTGCCTTTTACATGTAATGTTTGCAGAAAAGAGAGGAAGACAGGAGACTTTGCCCCCATAGATTATCGGGATGTAGAATCGGAATATAATACTTCAAATTATTAAATTCCGGTCCCAACGGCTTATTTCTTTTCCCTTTGACTATCACTTCATCACATCATTAGATCATATCTGTTATATGTAACTCTGTTACAGATTACCAACCAGGAATTTACCATTTGTGTTGTTCGCTAAACATATGTAAGATATCGAGGATTTGCAAATGTGTGCGAATATATCATTAAACGCCAGTGTGATTTCGCTATATCACTAAGAATAAATTTAGGATTGTGAAAAATGATTTGATCTATTACATACAGTTTAAGTTGAATTACCATGTACTCCGTAATCATTTGAAGCGTCATTATTTCCTTTTTTTGTTGTTGCCTATGATTGCTTTCATACGCTCATACCACTCAGTGAGTACTTACCTCCAACTCGGCTATTGCTTTCGCTTTGCTCAGCACGTCTCCCTATTAGAGAAATACATAACGATGAGATAGAAATACTCGAGTGAAGTACGAAAACTAGCTGAATATAATTGTAACAGTAAAGCAACCAAACCTATATTTATTTTGTTATGTTATTATTTTAGTTTTCTTCTTCTATATCCTGACGCCAATGCATGATTTCAACGTTTAACGAACGCTGATATGATGTAAAAATTTCCGCTAGATTCAAAGAGAAAAGTTCATAAGAACAGCTCTGTCAATATCAGCAATTACTGCAAAGGATTTATCAGTTACGTACAATGTAGTTCACATCGGTGTATCAATATGACGTAACCTTATGCCTGAAATGTTATCGGTAAATGCCCTTAAGTACGTAATTAATACTTCGTTGTAAATACATAACGTTGAGAAAATATACTTACTTTTAATGTCGACCTTTCTTGGATTTGGTCAGGTACTTTTGACTAGAAGGAGATAACGCGTATCAGAATATTTTTGATGTATTGTTTTTATGCTCTATGGCTTAGTTCAAAATGTTTGACAACACTGGCATAATATTGCGATATATAAAGCATGTGCTACGAACTAATACAGATAGCTTAACAACACGTATATTTTTGGAAGAAACGTTTCATTGCAAACGCAATCATTATTGTTAATTTAGAAACTCAATTTAACTAAGTTAATCTTTAAGATATAAAGTTGAATGGCTAATTTGAATCTCTTGAATTTCACTTAAATTGTCACTGAAACTCTCAAAGGAATGTCTGCCTTGGTAGTGTACAAATCTACTCTTATCCTGTCTTTAACTTGTTCGTTATTGATCTAAAATATAAACTTCGCGTATACTCACTTTCAGGTTGGTCAGTTCATGATTTTTATCCTTTATTTCTTGGTCTTTGGATTTTGCTATCTCCTACAAAGAAATATTGAAACACTTGTACAGTAATCGATAATTGTTATCTTCATCAAGGCAATAGAAAAAAACAATTAACAAATCTTGTTAAGCATTGCATTTGACCATAAACATTGTAATCTCTAGCACCTGGAATGAGCGAGAAATTGATATTGCGAGCCACCGCAAACTCGTGGGCTTAATCGACGGCTGATAATATGAAGGATTAACTGTAATATTTACAGAGAAAGATCTAAGTACTTGTTACTATGGTATCTTACCTTAGCTGCGGTCATTTTCGCTTCATTGTTTGCAGTTTTTGTCTGAGTGTAAAGAAAGTAAACAGGCAACCGTAGAAAATTGTCAATGTAAATGAACATCTTATCTTCTGATAATTTTTTCAGAGACCTTTTGTTGAAAGAAAATCCTGTTTACTATTCAGGTGTATATCTATTTATGTCAGAACGGGCCTTTTGTCAAAATTAACTTATGTGTGTGGTGGGGGGGGGGGGGGGGGGTGTCGGCAACTAAACCAAGAATGTGCACGCACGTGATAATAATATACATTATACACTGTTAAACTGTCAGTTTACATACTTTATTATCATACATTTTCTGTTTTTGTCAATTAAAAAAATACTGTATTTTTACAAACAGTTTGTATTACTGTAATTCAAAAATGTTATGTAACATGTATTTTCTGTTTATTTAAAAAAACATTTATTTTCTATTTTTTTAAACCAAATTTGACTGCAATCATTAATATTTTAACAAAAATGACTGTCAATTAAAGTTACAGTTGAAAAAATCCTATTATTTTACAACTTATATCTGTTTTATTTCAATAATATGATCGCATTGTTTTTTTATGATCAAATTTTATTTGCTACGACAAACAAATATGTTTTTAAACAGAAAACTTTTCCTTTTAACGGAATAAACAAATGTTTATTATTTCAATTAGCAGCACTATAGGAACATTTTATAGAAATTAACCGTATGTTTCTTCAAGCACAATCTGACTGAACAATATATGGATGCACTCCTCTCGACTTTTTAACAGACTGATAATAATGGCCGAAAGAGACATAGGGATAAACAATATATTCAGTTTGCAAGTTTATCCTAATTCATATCATTGTACTATCCAAAGTATTTCTTAATTACACTAATGAAGATCTGTTCTTAAGATCTTAGAATTATGTGGTTTGCATTAATTCATTTCAAACATTTTTTTCAGGTATGAACTGACACCTATTCCTTCAGCCTTGTTTAAGATGGACCTAACGATGAGAAAACCTCCAAAACATGAGTTTGGACGAGTCTGCAAATGAGTTTGCAAATGAGTCATAGAATAATTTCTGATTAAGCTGTTGGCTCACGAAATGGCAAAATCGAACATCAAACCGAGCATGCAAAAGACGATGCAGACACACTTATATTCAAGACAGCTATTAATATGGCCTCAAATTAAACTTCAGGAGTGATAGTTGTTGCACAGACACATATGTTTGGTGCTGCTATGATACAACAGACCACCCACTACAACCAATTAATATCTTCTCGCAGGTAATGAGGTAATGAGGGTCCATATGACATCAGCTCTATAGCAATTAATAAAAAGGATGAGTTCCTCTTCTAGTATGAATGGTCCGGATGTGATACATAGTCAAACATCCACAATCACATTAAAAGTATTGTCTACAAGGTGTATTTCACTGAAGCTATAATGAGGCCATTCTTTCACGCAGATGCGTCTCTTGAAAGCATCAAACAATATGGTGTTAAGGCCATGAAGATCACATATGGAATTGGATGCAACCAAACTCTTGAGAGTGAGCGGCACATTTGATTCCTGAAACAGGCCAACAAGGGGAAGATTGAACCTCAAAGACTGCCACCAACAGAAGAAGCTAGCACTCAACATGCCTTAAGCGTCCAACATCAATTGATGACATGGAAACATATGGACACTGATATGTTGAGCGATGCGGGAAGAGGTTGGGAACTAAACATCAATTACAAGTTCCAACACAGACGCTGAGTGGAATAAGTGCGCCTAACGAACCCTGAAAGGTGCATGCTGCAACTGTAAAGAGCGAGTCAATCAGTGCCAGACTATGCGGTGCAGTTGCAGGTAAGAAGGCATGACATATGTTTTAGTATGTAGGTTCTGCTGTGGCTATTGCTAAAATGGAGAAGCCATGATCAAAGAAAACGAATTTAGCAGTGAAGATGATACGTATTGAGGAAGAGATGGTTCTAGCTGAGTCTACTAGTATGATTAATGTTCATAAATGTACATATTTATAATGTACCTCATATATTGTTGCTTTATTCAAATTTGATCATAGTAAATGTTTAAGGTTTTGGCGGCTATATATGCCGCCATCTTTAATTTGAAGCACGTTGACAATATAAAAATGCCATGTATGGGTTGTGTTTAGCAAACTCAATATATTTTTAACAGTTTTATTGAAACTGTTGTCAATACTTTTGACTGATATATGCCTTTTTCTAAACTTTTACCATTTTTGACGGCAAGTTTGAAAACAAAATTACCCAGGCTTGATCGGCTCTATCTTGTTTTGGGTAAACTAGACACCCTTAGCTTCCCATATTACCTGAAAACATATTTTTTTTTTGTGCAAATTCATCGTATATTCATTACTTTTGGGTTAGTAAGAGAATGTTACACTTACCTGTAACTCGAGATTTTCGTTCTTTGCCTTCTTTATTTCTTCATCTCTTTGCTGTAGTTTAGTCTACAAGAACAAAATATGCAATTCATTGTGAAAAACAGTAATGACATACTTTCGTTTTGTTCTACCAACTTGAAACAGCTGTCTCCGCGTATGAGGTAGAATTTACAAGCAAATTACCATGTTTAATTACTGTGACCTAGAAGTGAGCCTTCAGAATTTAACGAGGAAGGATGTTCATATTTGATGCATTTTCAGTAAACAAATGCAATAGCAATTTGCAAAGATCTCCTTGTCTAGGTGTAGACATGTCGGAAAAAACTAACTCCACATTTATTGAGTGTCTGTTCAAAGTTAACATGAGGTTTATTTATGTTATTGCTTCAAAGGAATACTTGACATCTGATTGTAGGCCCTATCTACAACTGCAACCAATATCACTATAATTACACAGCTATTATATTACAAAAGTACGACCAAGTGACTTCCAAAGTACTCCGAATTTAAGAAGTGTCGTTGTAAATACGCACAATATAATTGTAGTGTGAAAATCTTCTCTATATTGTCTTTAACTTGTTCGTTATTGCTCTAAAACATTTACTCTGCATATACTCACTTTCAGGTCGGTTAGTTCTTGATCTGTATTTGCTATTTCTTGGTCTTTGGTTTTTGCTGACTCCTACAACGAATTAATGAAGCACATATACAATAACAGATAATTGTTATATTCATCAAGGCAAAAGAAAAAAATGAATAAAACTTGTTAAGCATTGTATTAAGACGTGTTCACGAGAAGAGTACTATTTCTATTGTAAATATTTAAAGTGTAGCACAGGCTGTAACAAAATACACTGTAAAGTGTTTGCGTATATAACCGTGTTTACAAGAGTACTATTTCTATTGTAAATATTTAAAGTGTAGCACAGGCTGTAACAAAATACACTGTAAAGTGTTTGCGTTTATAATCGTGTTTACACACTACACCCGTGTGGAATCACCATTAAAAAAGAAACAAAAAGAAAAGTAATCTCTGACAACAAATTGATCTTGCGAGCCACGGTAAAATCGTGTGCTTATTCCGCCGGCTGAAATTATGAAGGATTAACTGTAATGTTTACAGAGTCAGATCTAAGTGTAACTATGAGATCTTACCTCAGCATAGGTAATTTTTGCTTCATCCTTTGCAGTCTTGGTCTGAAGAAATTAAAAGAGCAACCGTGAATATTGTCAATGTAAATGAACATCTTATCTTTTGATAATTCTTTTCTGATACATTATTTCATCTCCGTAAGAACATCCGGTTTATCGATCAGGTATATATATTTGAAGCAAGGATCTTAACGCACGTGGTAATATTTATTCATTATACCGAGTGAAGGTCCATAAGGTTGTCAATTGTCATCCCAGCTAACGATAGAAACGTTTTACAGGTCATTATTGTGCTTATTAATTGCACCTTTAAAAGTTCTTTATGGAAGAGAGACATATTAATAAAGGTAATCAATATATGTGCTTTATGTAATGTAACTCTAAATTTATTTCTGAAATTAGAAACATCAAATGACAAGAGCGAGGTCACATGTTGCCAAAAAAAAATCTTACAAGAAAAATGTTGTCCCCGTACAACGTTTATAAACATAGAGATATAATGCTTTCCGTGTTAATGAATCTCCAATCATTTACGACGTTTAACATTTCTCATTGCTTTCATTATTGTTGGTCAAAATATACTTACTTACAAACAAAAACAGTTTGCCAAATTTGCAATATTCAATATGTCATAGTTTTATTTGGTATGACTGTAATATACTGTAATGCTTTTTCTTTGTTGCAGACTTTGACCAAGTAGAATGATCTCAACCATATACTACATATCTGTTATCACAGAAATAGGACGCAGAGGGAAACAACGTAAACACCCAGATGCTATTAACTGCACTACATATTTTTATTTCCTATGAAATATAAACATTGGTTCCAGGGTGGACTAATCTTAATCATCTTATACTGAGCAATTATACTCAAGTACTAATAAACCTGTAGTTGCCATGATGTAAAATTGTAAAGTTACCCCTCCTGTAATATATCAACAGTACTATTGAACCGTTTGATCTGACTGGTATTACTTATTGGTATACACAGGTCCCGGTATATATCCAGCCACTCTAGTTATTTCAGGAATAGAACAGCAGCAAATACAATTTATTGTCTTTAAAAACAAAACATCATATTACGATAGAGAGGAAGATTCAAAATGTTCCTATTAACTACTCCAAGTTTATTTGAACTATTAAAGTAGAAATTATAAACCTTTCTACATTTTATTTGTATATGATTGTGCGGTATAACACTACTTTGAAAAGTGTATGGGAAATGTTGAAGATAGTCTTGATCAATCGATTAATTACTGATTAATGATCATGTAGTAAAAGGGTATTGAAAAGGTGCCTCAGTTTAAGCTTACTTTGAGAATTCCCATTTAGTGTAGAAGGGAAACAGTTAAACATGCCTCTCACGGTTCAACATTAACATTTTTGCTGTGAGAGCCCCTAATATGCGTCATTCTTGAAAATAACTCACCTGCAATTCGATATTTTTTTCCCTACTCTTTTTTAGTTCTTCTTCTGTTTGCCTCAGTTCACCCTACAAAGGGAAGATACAATTCTATAAAAAACCAACAGTAAAGTGATGTTTATTCTACCCTGAAAGGAACGTTCTTTAAGACCTCTCACTGTGTGTGCCTAAGAGCAAACTCAAATGAACATCCATGCGGTATCATAATCTGTTTCAATTAAATGGTCAGCGACAATTGCAGTCCCAAAATAATGACATTTCTTTAGGAATAATATATGATAATGTTCCTTTTCTTATAAGTGCAGAATGTTTCCCTCTGTGTGCGAACAACTTTATTGCCTAGTATATTAATAGAAAAAGGGGATAGATTCAATTTGAATTCTTAATTATAATAGTGTAACTAACCTAATACCATAATATTTGAAAACCTTGTTGTACAATCTGACAGCAAAATAAGATTTATATTCAATGTCGATTTGTTGATTTAACAGGGTGTCAGGTAATCAGTAATAAAACACAAGTGGAAAGTTGCATCGTTGGTTTAGATTTTGTCTCGAGAATTGTATAAGAAGATTTCAGTTGGTAATTTTACTTTATTCCGGAATAGAAGCAGTAATTATAACATACTATGAGTGACATACTTTAAGTCGCTTTGCAATGGCATTGGCAGACGTTTGATTCTATAACGCATACCCAAACTAAGTGATCAGACGCAGTTCGTTAGTTCAGCTAGCTTGCAGACAAAACAGTCCTTGTTAATTTTCCACTTTGGGTGTCATCATTGAGATACATATGTGTTTATATAACCATGTCGGATTGTAATGTATACAGCTGAACATTGCTTACCGTTAATTCTAAGAACATACAACACCCAGGTGTTATTGAGAAACCAATCTCATTCCAGTATATTCCGGCCAAATATACTGCTACGTATATCCAATCAAACAAAAGTCATTCTTAAGTAACTAGGCGTGCATTCGCTACTGTGAAAGTTATCATTGATAAAACACCAACACAGATCGGCTCGACAGCTTGAGGGTTATACATATATCATGTGGATAGGGATTAAGAGCTACAATATAATCCAGGAAGCATTTCATGTTGTTAACTTAAGTGCATAATATCGGGAAAGATATATTGAACAGTCTTACTTGAAGTTTAGATATTTCTGTATCTTTGGCATCCGCGGATACCTGCAGAGAAAATGAGAACATATGAAGAATATTTATTATAGTTAGGGCACCTGTATATTACTATGATCAGCTGGTCTTAAGATGTCATAACGCTATAATGTATTGTTTTTAGAAGGTCATCTGAATTTCTTAGAAGACATTGTCTCAGGTAACTGAGGGCTTATTATTGCTCTTTTCTATTTGTATTCTATTTCCTACGGAACATATTATTATGGCACAGCAACATTATCAAACTATTTAATCAATCTAGCTTTGAGACATAATTTCAAATGATTGTATTCGTGTTATTTACATAAAGTATAAAGTAAAAAATATTTAAATCACTGTTTTGTGATATAGCTTACGTTACTTTCAGGAAATGTTCCGTGCCTTATTCGAGCCTTTTTTAAATGATCTTGTTGCTTATTTTATTTATATTCCAACAGAAAAGGTGGATGAAAGTTTTTGTAGGTTGTCCAAGTTCGGCTGGTTTGGGTACTTTAAATGGATCTACATATACTGCTTGTTCGATTATACATAATGTTCCATCATATATAAATGTGAGTTGGCGAAAAATATAAGACACTTCACAGTAACTTGCAAATGACAGGGTTACCAACGGCTTAAAAATTCCAAATATAACTGTTTAAAAACTTTCAATATCCGTGATTATATGTGAGGTTAAACAACTACTAACAGGAATTTGCCTTTTGCATTTGAAATGGAATTTTCAATCCAGATGTAGGTATTGTCATATTCGTGATTCTACTATTTAGTTATTAATAATAAAGTATTAATTCCGCCTAGAGCTGTTAGAAAGAAAGATATCCCATCCAGTACACATATCGTTGGGTTATTACGTTTGAGGTCAATTAAGTTTTAAGTCAAGATGTTGTTCTTAAACATTAAGCATCGTAATTGGAGTTGTCCGTAACGTGTAGTACACCTTAAACCAACCCTACATGACAAAGTCCTGCACCAGAGAGGGACTTTTACATAACTACGACAATGTCTCATAGTGTCTACTCAATTCATGAAATATATGCACTATTGAAATGACCTCCTATGTTTATGAACGGTTTAAATCATTTTAGCATGGACTGGATAACCTTGGTAATGGGCTGCTTTTATCACACACACGTTCATCATGTTTATCTCAGTTTACCAATACAAATGAAAGGTTATTCTTCCAAGTGACGTAAATTATTATGATTTTCTTGAAATATAAATGCACTATTTAATATCACTGCTTATATACCATGGGTAAACGTTTTGCTACCATTCCTTCACATTCTCTTCATCCTCCATACTTGGCCAATGGGAGAATGTTTGGGTTATAAGGATGGCTAAATTCATATAAAACCCATATTTTTACTCATCTCTTGAACTCTCCCCTCCATCCAAAAAGGATCAAATCCAGCATGAAAATGAAAATGTGTTAGAAAACGCAAACGATGTTAGCTACAGACTCAACTTTCAGGTAGGCTCTTTGCTCCTTTTCACATAAAATTTAAAAACTTCATTAAAACTGACTAAGTGTTACCCAGGAAAAAAAACTTTCATTGAATATTTTCCTTTTGCTTCTTTCTCTTCAGTTATTATATCGGGCTATAAACATAACTTGCTATACAATTATCTTTACAATTATCTTACCTTATGATATTAACATATGTACACAGAATAAATGACGAATTTTCATTGCAGAGAAACATTTTCATTGCGTACAATTGTAAAATACACATGAGTTATTATGTAAACCTGCCAGGCAAATTTATAAACTTGTAATACTATCACTCAAGAATTTTTAAACATTAGCAGATATTATTATTTTACGCACCGTCAAAAGGTTAACTTGTTCGTCTTTCCTGGGAGAGATAAGTGATAACAAGATTGGTATTATACGTAATTCACTATCAATATAAGTTGCGAGGCAACGAGAAGCATTTTAATGATGGTTGCGTACTTCTTGATATATTTAAATATTCAACGGTCCAATTCGTTTCCAAAGTCTAATACATTGAAAGATCGTGTTTTTCACGAATCAAGTATGCTTATTGGCCTTTCGCTTTAATAGTATTAGGGTAAATCTGTAGAGAAAGGAATTCAACTTTATGGCGTTTAGTTAAATAAGCCAGTTCGGAGATACCAGCAGCTTATGATTAAGTAACATGTCAAAGGGTCGACTGTGAATAGTATCTTCACTCGACAGCTTGTTTACACATATGCACACACTAAAGTGTTGTTACTCCAAATATCGATCTTTATACGTACTGAAGCATTTCTTATTTTCTTTGCAATGGAGGTTAAAATATACATCGATGATATTAAGCTTTTGACGGTTAAGGCTTTGAACGACTTACTAAAGGAGCGAAGACTTTATTTATCGGGAAGAAAAGAAGAACTTGTCGCACTTGTATTCGCTGCGAAGAGATTGCCTCAGCTTGCCCCAACGTTGCAAGCAACAACGTACTCTGCAGTAGCGACATAGGTACAGAACCTATAGTAAGCATACTGTATGAATATGATCTGCACTGGTTGTAAAGGCAAAACTATTTGAAGTAAAACATTTATCCAAATTCGTTATCTTATGATCATTCACATACATTTTTTTTTTGAAGAAATGACTTTCTATCGTATTAGCATGTTTTAGTAACAAGAGTATGACAAGCTACGACGATCTTTTCCATGTATATTTCATTGGTGCTTCTATATATTCGCGTAATCACTATGCGACAAATTACATACTAAATAATCTTAGCGTTCATACCGCGAACGCAGTATCATTATCACCCCCGGACGTCTTTAGTTCTGAAGTGTAACGAGAAATTACATCTTTTCCGATGAAGGACAAATATTATTACTTAAATTTTGGGACTACCACAATAAAAATAATGTCCATTATCTTAACAATTTTCCCGGAAATTCTCGGCTCAATCTCGGTAGTTATTACTACAGTATGCTCGCAATGACAACAACACAGATTTTATTCACAAATGACCCAAAGCGGAGGTCAAGCACATAGATTCGCGCATGCGTAAGGTGCACCTCCGAACAGGCTTATTGATCAGTCACCTTCCAATATCCTCGCTGGCTTCTTTGTCTTCAGTTTTACTTGAACAATAAAATTTCAAATTTGACAAAGTTCTTGTATTCTGCTCTACAGTTTTTGGTATCTCTCTCAGACGTGTACGAAGACTTACATTACATATCATAATGGGCAAAGCTAAAGTAGTGTGTTAAACTGTAATATTTGACAGATATTGGTTTCGAAAAGTGAAGTCCAGATGACTGAAACCTTCAAAGGGGTAGTAAATCTGTAACGACCTAGTGAATACATAGAAAAGGAACTAGGGGCTTTCGTACTTCATTAGTACGAAAAGTTTCCGTCTATTAAGTAATAAATAAGTATCGATAAAATAAACAAGAATTACAGCCGATATTCTGATCCACTGCTCAGTGTGTTTCATACCAGTTACTTAATCAAACAGAAAAATAAAGCAGCGCAAAAGTAGCATTGCATAGATTGACAATTGTTTTACATTATCGATACATTTGCTTACTCGTTCTGATATTTCTTCTTGTATTTCTTTCGGTTAGCCCTTGCTGAATGGAAAACAAGGATAAAACATCAAAAAAAGTTATTCGAGCGTAAGTTGGAACTTTTACTTGTAGTCATTTACCGAAAATCAAACTACAAAGTACTTTGGATAAAACGGCTTGTTGCATTCGACATATTGACTAGATATATGGAAGATCTGGAATATTGGATGACGTCAACATTTTAGTTTAACTATTTATCGAAAAAATGCTTTTAAGTGTATAATATCAAAGATAATTTTCCTCTCCATGCTTGCCGGATGGAAAACAAGGATAAAACAACAAAAAAGTTATCCAGGCATAAGTTGGAACTTCTACTTGAAGTCATTCACCAACAGTCAAACAATAAAGTACTTTGGATAAAAAGGCTTGTCGCATTCGACAAATAGACTAGATATATTGAAGATCTGGAAGATTATATGTTCAACAATTTAGTTTAACTGTTTATCGAAACACTCCTTGTAAGTGTTTAATATTACAGGAAATTTTTCTCTCCATACCTTTGATTAGTGAAAATATCACATAGACGATCAAACATCCTGCTAAAGTTCCTGCTACGCTCATCCAAATTACCAATGATTCATGGACAGGCACTGAAAAGATGTAAGCATTTGAAAGCAATTGAAACCATGCTCCTAATTTTGATCAGCCATAAAGGCTTCGATGGAAGGGTGGATATACATGGCTGTGGTTAAGATGTGTCCTGGCATGGACTTCAGGGGAGAACTGAAGTTATTAACGAAAATAAGTTGACTATGCGGTCACATCTGCTTGTAATGTAAGGAAGCTGGTCACTTCGCCCAACAACCATTTCGCCCAACTGCCATTTCGCCCAACCTTACCATTTCGCCCAACCAGCCTGGTCATTTCGCCTAACCAGCATGGTCATTTCGCCCAACCAGCCTGGTCATTTCGCCCAACCAGCCTGGTCATTTCGCCCAACCAGCCTGGTCATTTCGCCCAACCAGCCTGGTCATTTCGCCCAAGCTTGATTAAATATTATACTTCAATAAGGAAACGTTCGGGAATTGTTAACGTTACAGGATACGAACCGAATATTAAGGAAAGTTGAAGTCGTGGTTACATTGATTCAGTGGTTACATTGATTAAATATAATACTTCAATAATACGGACGGGTTTTATATTTTAATTTGTTTTTTTTCAAGTTAATAAGGAAACGTTCGGGAATTGCTAGTCGGTAGGATGGATCAGTGTTTTAGGGGTTATGTTTGATAGGTTTTTATGGAGACCGATTCCTCTTTGTTTGTATAACATTAGTTTAACACTATGTAGAACTAGATAAACACCGAACTGCTGTGAACAATACCCTTGATTAATGCCTGGTGGACTTAATAAACGCTTGACCGAAGTCATCAAGCAAAACAATAGCTGTGGATTAATAAACCACGAACAATAGGCCTCCGATAAGCTCAGACTCCGATCAATATCGAACGGACATCACTTTATTTACCAACCACGAAGTACCGTAATATAACCCAAAATAAATCAAATTGAACTAGTGAAATAGAAAAAGTAATATTATTCTGACTGAATATGAGTAAAAAAATGGTTGGGCGAAATGACCAACAAGTTTGGGCGAAATGACCATGCTGGTTGGGCGAAATGGCAGTTGGGCGAAATGGTTGTTGGGCGAAGTGACCAGAAAGCTAATGTAATACGTAAAAAGCAAAATCGTTCCTTTGTTATATGTAATTTCTTCATTGCACAATCCTGCATGTTCATATTCAAGCATTTGGATTCCCAATTTGCCAACCACTGTGTCACATATATCATCGGAAGATTTATTTTACCTGTCATTTCAACTTGAGCGTGGGCAAACCTTACATCATCGTTGCTTCTCTTCGGATCTACAGCTTGACACGTTAAGGATGCAGGATGACCATAGACAGCGGCTACTGTGCTGGTAATTTTCCTTGAATTGCCACTTTGAGGTAATATTTCGTTTTGTTCAATGCCTTCTGTAATCTCCTTGGATCCGTTAAACCACTTTAACGCCATTAAAGGAGGAGCATTGAGTGCCGTACACGTCAACGAAGTGAACTCAGATGGATTGAGATACAATATACAGCTGCTTTCTCTATCGCAACGGTCAATGGCAAGATCAAAATTACGCAGAGAAGCTAGCAAGAAACAAGAGTAAATTGGAATCATCATTAAATAAGGAATGCTTCAACCGATAACTTGTACTTTTAAGTTCCTGTTTAGCCGCATTATAATCATGAACAGTAATATACCAATGTAATTTATTAAAAAGTTTTTCAATATAACAGGTTTATGTAAGTATAATATTACACTACCGTGAATTTTAACTGCAATTTTATTTAAGATAGAGTCATGTTTCTCCTATTATGAGCCTCAACCTACTACTGTTGTTATGTAGGTTTATACTTTAGCAAGCAATGGCCAATCTTTGTTCACAAAATCTGCACATAAACTGGTGGCAGCTACTTATATCGATATTAGTTTTAAGAAGGACTTTGAAAGAACTTGTCTTAATTTTATACAAAATAGGTTAAAGTTCATTGAGTCATGTATTTTTAACGCCTTTCTACACCATTTACTGGTCTTGATTACGTACTTCAGGTTATTCAGTTATTTCCGACAATGTACTGCTCTACAAAACCGTGAACTAACCTTGAACCAACATCTTTACTTCTCCATAACATTCATTTTCTGTTGAAGAGACCCGGCAGAAGTAGTTTCCTTCATCTTTTAGCGTAACGCTTCTAATGTGAAGTGTTCCATTTGCTGTTACTGAATATGGTTGAGAATCGTCACTGACTTCGCCCACGGTAAAGGAAGCCACGAGAGTACTGTTAGACATAGTTGCCCCTTTCCTCCAGAAGTAATCACCAGTCCCTTTTGTCATACACATTATTTCCGCTGACTGTCCTTCCTTTAATAGAACCGAGGCTATTGATCTGTCTGTTTCGCTGTGCGACACGGCATAAGCTGTCGCAAGAAATAATGGAATATATTTAGTGCAACCTGCTTTGTTTCACACATACTACTTTAGCTCATGATAGTTCAAAAAATTTCCCTCAATGATATAGAACGCCAAACTAGTTTACCTTCTACGACTTTTGGCCTTCCTGATACTACTGTATTTAATACACATAAGCGACATTTTTTTTAATCACACTTTTTCCTGGAATCCTTTTCACATGATAGTGGTTTAGCTTTGTTTTCTTAAATTCAAAACAAGTCACAATAGCTGAGGAACATTAAGTGCTAGTGAACTGTCTTAAAATATATGCCACCCTTTACAAGACAACACCGTTTAAACATTAATGATCAAAATTCGGTATGATGTCGTAACGTCCTTTAGTCACAATGGTTGATTATCAGGTTACATGAAAGTTCATAAAGCATATTACGTTCAATTCGAGAATTATACAAACTTGTGACGATGCAGCACACCGTTCAAATTGCTATAAGTTTTATGTCCCTTCTTTTAGTCTCTGAAGAAGATCGAAACGTCAGGCCAACTTACTTTTACACAAGTTTTATGTCTTACTAAAGGAATAAAAAAAAAGTATATAAAAAACCATACATAAACACCTAATATCTAGAGTCAAGAAATGCTTATATGAGAACAGATAAGTATGAATTTTCTTGTTGAAAGTGTTGACAGTAGGAGCTGCTTTGATTATTATAATATAAGGCCTATATTATCTTTCACTCAAAAACAATCATATACAGGAAAACCCACCTGAACAGTGCGTAGACAATGTGACAATTATCACAAAAACGTATAAAGTGCCCATTCTTTCTATCGATCACCTCAATGTATGTATTGCGCTTGGACGTCAGGGTACAGATATATGAAAGACTCCAATATATATCTAAAGAAAGCACTGTAAATAAGGACATGATAGTACATTAAAGATAAGAATATATTCTCAATGTTTTTCAACAGATGGGATTCTCGGAATGTTCTTCTCAAGATAATTGCTTAATTTACAGGTTACGTGCGATATTGGAAGGGATTGCAACAATAGGGTTGTTGAATAAAGACTGATATCGTAGACATACACTGCCTAAACAAACTGTGCAAAATTGAGAATAGAAATTACCTTATTACATACTTGGGTCGGTAAACCAGTACAAGAACGATTGTTATATTGATTACTTCCAAAGACTATAGAGAGCATCGTCTTAAATCAATGAACATTTTTTCTGGGTTCTTTTTGCAAATTTATTCTTGAAATCTGCAGTTGTTACCTAGGTTTGTTTGTATCCTTATTTTAAGTCTACAAAATGTTATTAGACTGATACGTTCTTGATATGAACAAACGCTAAGATAATATGTCGATCGTTGTGTCTTAAAATGTTTCATTCCAGTAAGGAGCCAAATGTGAGTCTTAACCACATGGAGAAATGAATAATTGAATCTCCATGATACAATCAATATTCATCATTCTACCCAAGTAGTTCAAAGCGAAACTTTTGTACAATGTCATAAGTGGCACCGCACCAGTACCTTGCTATCGTCATAAAATTGAAAAACAAACGGTTATTGGTGGTCTCTCGTGAGCTAACCACGATATTAGTCATATTCACTGTGCTGCTCCTGATTAGAAACGCGATATCAAAGCTTCACATCACTCTTTTCCTCGACAAAAAGGAGACAGGTAATATATGAAAATTTAATCTCACAAATCTTTAAAAAAACCAAAAAATAGATAAAAAGCCGCTTAACTTTGTGATTCCTTGCCATACAATTTGCGCAAAAATGTCACAAAAAAATATCTGACTAACGTAGAGCAAGTTAGTTAAATAAGAACGACCATAGATTTCCTAAAGTCTGTGGCACTCCCTTGTAGGCGTCAACCAATTAACTCATTGTTAAGGATTTTACAGTACAGAGTTTTTATTCCAAAATGTTTAAATAAAACTACATTTCAAAAAATATCCTGAAAAAATTTCCTATGTGACATATAGACAGATAGATGCATGGGCAAATGGACATTTTCTTTTGCTTGTGCCAGCAAATCATCTCTGCCACAAACGCCCCTTTAATAATTTTCCTTAATGAATCAGAGTTGCATGTTGTTTATACACTGAGACTATAGCCTATTTTATCACCATTTGGGATAACCTGTTAACTCCTTGAAGCTCAGAGTGTGAAACGATATAATAAGAGTCACTTCAGTGTGTTTAAATCATCCGACACATGAGTATCAACTCTCTGGAACAGATTACATCTCCTAGATAACTTTATGTATTGGATATTGAAGATCCCTTGAGATCTGTTTTATATTTTTTGCCTCTTCACAAACTAAAGTGAACTGAAATTGACCAAAGAAAATGATAACATTGGAGAACTCACAGATGAAATGTAGCTTTAAATATAGATTTATCATGCTTACAAGTTTTTCAGACGTTTACCTCTTTGAGGTAAAATGACCTTTGACCTCAAAATACAAACTTGTTCTTGTACTTGAATGATTTTACTTTATAAGACGGATCCACATAAAAAGTATGAAATTAATCCACGAAGAAATTTTTGAGTTACTGTGTTAACAAGCAAGTGTCACATCCACACACACACACACACCTCACAACATAACACCGCACAATAGCCACACACATTGCCATCACCATTGTAACCGCCTGAAATCCACCTCGGTTACTTGGTCCGAAAAAAAATTGGATTGGCCTAGGAAGTGTCTAAATATTAGTAACTAGCCTGTCGTTTTCCTTTGGGTGGGCATGAAGACGTTGAAACACCGCAAGCGCAACACATGTCTAGTAGGATATATGTGCTACATTACCGAGTACAGTGACACGAAAGAACGAAGCACATACGTAAAGGTTAACGAGTTATTCTGTCTTTATTCTTCTTAGAAATCACGTAGGATTATTATAATTTCCCTATAGTAGCTTCGCAACGGAGATATTATGGCCAATACTGTAGACCTGCTAAATGATGTGCCGTGCTGCCGGTTTACAACCGTGAATTTTCCCAGCTAATGTTACCAACCCTGCTACTCCAGCAGTGCCTTTTTACACGTGTCACTTGACATATAATTAACCACGTGGCCTTTATTCTGTGAACTGACCGGGTCCACCCAACATAAAGAACTGCTGCAACAACCATGTCATAGATTCCTTTCGCCTCCGGCAAAGAGTAAACATATGCAGCGCTAAGGTAGGCTGCGCTATATTTGGCTATGGCTCAGTTTTTGTTCTTAAGGCGGGAATATGTTGAGAGACTTTGCAACC
>JXUT01150734.1:0-17241 GCA_000934455.1 Apostichopus parvimensis | reverse complement strand
AATGGAAACAATTATGCAGGACAATAGGACAATTTGTTTTTCTAGGGTTGTTTGTTATTTTTCATTCAGTCTAGAAATAGTTTATGCTAATTAGTATGCTAAGCTTGGAATTTATTAATGCAGTGACCAGCGTATGTGATAGTTTTATCACTGATACAGTGTTAGCAGTGCATGGAAAATCAATTTGTTTAGTCTGAAATTCAACTTTAGATTTGAAAATCTTACTTATTACATTTATTTCTTGTTGCAACATTTGGTCAAACTAGTCACACTGCCAACTGAGGTAACACAAAACTCTTTTCATAGTTCATTGCTGGTGCCATTTTGTTAATTCGTTCCATCATTTTATCTGCAAATCTTATAGTTTGTTATGAAATTGGTGACTTGTTATAATAATAATAAATGAGACTTATATAGCGCCAAATCAGTAAACAAAAGTCACAAATCAGTAAACAAAAGTCATTGTTATACAATTTATGATTCTTCACAAAACCAGAAAGCCTGTTTAGAACAAAGGTCTCCACAAGAATGAAAAGGTATCAAGTGAAGTAGGTCAGAGTACAAGAAAATTTATTAAGAAAATTTTATGCATTTGTGATTTTTGCTATTTCTCTTCCCAGCATTCGAAAAAGTCTTAAAAGTGAATGGCCAAGAGTATGCCTTAAACATCATCGACACAGCCGGTCAAGATGAATATTCAATATTCCCGCAGTCTCTATCCATGAATATTCACGGTTATGTTATAGTCTACACAGTTACATCACAAAAAAGGTGAGGTGTTTGTGTCACTTTTCAAGTAAATGATTATAATGTTACTGTCGAATGTTACTATCCTGTGAATGGCTTGCTTTGAAATTTTTTCTAATCTAGAACATAAATTCATGTTAAGAACATATTAGACCTTAATAGAGCTCAATTAGATAAATTTGTCTTCCATGTCATGTTCTATGTGAAATGATCTCCTCGCAGTGTTGCTCCCAAATTTGCTAGAAGGTCAAATAATTGTTACTTGACATCGAAACCAAAAGCTATTTTCTAAAGTAATTTCTCTCTCTCTGAAATATCATCTTGTCATATTCAATGCCCTGCAATTCGGGGAAATACAGCAGACTGGAGGATCAGATACTCTAGGAAAAGTGCTTTTGTAGACTTTTAACAACATAATGATTCTAACAATGGCAGCCATATATTTACTTTTAAAGAACTTTTATCTTTGAGCATGGGAAGACTGTAGAAGTTATTAAGTGTCATTTTGTTAAATCTCAACTATTTGCAAACTTTGCAAGTTGAGAGTTGAAGAAAAAGAAAACCACCAAACTCGGTGGAGGGTGGGGATGGCAGGGTGGGGATGGGGATAGGAGGGGAATATGGTTTACAGTGCAATGTATCCTGCGATCACAAATGCTCAGTGTATGAATCTTTATTCTATAAATGACCAGTACATGTTGTCCAGCTCAGCCTAACCATTACGTTGCATGTTAGATACTGTACTGTTAACTCTTTTTGGGCAACCAGACATTCCAAAGCTCAAATGATGTCCTCCTTTTGTGGATTATAAAAAGTGCCTTAGTAAATGTTGTTTTTACATGAGATTGAAGCTCCATGCACTCTGCAAATCCTCTTCAAAATGGTGCCAAAATGAGGCCCACAGGAGAATTTTTGCATACGTTGCACTTGAACAAATAAATTTAGTGAACTCTCACTGTTGAATCGAACAAAATTGAGTTCCATATTATAGAAAGTTAGCTATATATGTGATAGACCATACATGCTGTACACGTACATGAACAATAACATTGTCATAAACCACTACAGGGATGTACTTAGTATACTATTTTGTCATACAGGGAGGTACTCAGTATACTATTTTGTACATGTGAAGGGTAATGATGTAATATGTGTATGTAACATGTCATGTAAAACCATGCCATGGGAAATACTCACTCCATGTTTTGTATTTTGACAGCTGCATTTTGACTTGTTATGTAGAAGATACCAAGTGAGCTGCATATTGGTCTGACATTTATTAGTCGGTGTGTCAGTGTCAGATATGTATTATGCTTTACTCCTTGTAAGAATAGGACTGTGTGTTGAATCCATTAAATTTTAGACAATTTTACTAAAAGTACAAGATATATGTAATAATATTGGAGTTGATCAAAGCTAAGACACTCTCCTAGAGTTTGTCAATATTTGGTTTATTATGGCATCTCTGCATTCCAGGTTTAATTAATAATGTTCATACTTCTATTAATTAGCTATTAATTATATTAAAAACTTCTGTCAGTTTTCTGCAAACAGTAGATGATCCAGATATAAAACATCCTTTCTTGTTTAAGTTATAAAGCTATATATAACTAGATTTCAAATTTGAAATAAAAATACTTTATAATAAGAGGGTTTTCCAAGTGCATAGGGAATGACTGTCTTACTGATTTCACAGTGTAACGGGGACACACCAATTGTCCCCCCCAAAAAATGGAATCACAAAAAATGACCATAATCCATATATGCAGTTGAACTTTATCACAAGAAGACAATGAACAATTTTGCCCTGCTTCACTATTGTGTTAATTGTCATACCTTTTTGGAGGTGAGTGCAAGAGGAAGGTGCACGCCGTAGAATACAAACATTGCGAAAGTTTGATCAGTCCCGTATAGTAGAGCTCTTCGTGGCGAGTTCCAGCCAATGTTGTTCTTTGACAGTACCATGTCAATTGTCAAGCGCATGGAATGTATATTTTTAAAAAGGCATTACAGAAATCTCTCATTCAGTGGGAAAAGCCTCTTTCATATACATAGCTTGGTACTAATTCCAATTGACTGTCTGCTTTCCCTCGAGCCTGTGATATTTGTTCATCAATTTCCTGCATGATCGGTAGTCGTCCTCGGTGGCGGAGCCGCAGATGCTCTATGCCGTCATTGCATCCAGATTTACGCCCCGAATGTTCACTTTGAGGTATCCGGTTTATCCGGGGAAGTCTGAATCTGCCTCCAGCTTCTCACCTATGGATGCTTTTTTTTGCTTCCTCCTAACAGCTTTGACGTCGCCATAGAGATTTACGACAAACTCATGGACATGTCAGGGAAGATAAGGTGAGTAACGCGGGGTTTCCTTTTTCCATCCATATCTCAATGGGATGAAAATGAAACTAATTGCTCCCTAAAGACAAGATGGTTTTTCGTATCTAGTGTCATAAAAGGTGGGCTTTGTAATTTAATTTACAGCAGTTTTGATACAATGCATGGCATACTTATATTGCTCTGGGTAGGAAACGACCAGAGAAAGAATGAAGACTATTCGAGAAGATAAATCGTATTAAATTATGTGACATTTTTGCTTGGAGGGGGGGAGGGGCGGCAGAAGACAGATTCAATGGATGCAGGGTTTCTTTACCTGTTGTGTCACCGTAAATGTCATGTACATTCATAGCAAAGAAAGTTATATTAAGTTTGGAATCGGTGATGTCAGGATGACATCTCTGTGTTCTACCAATTGAGTCATCTAGCCCTACATGAGTGGATCCCATGAAAACCATTTCTTCTTTTTAGTGTGCCAGTCCGCCATCACATTCCAGTGACACATAACTTTTCAATATCTTGTGATCACCATGTAGAGGTATTGTCTCTCAGTGATTCTTGAACCACATAAGTTTTTTACTTTCAAAAAAATAATAATAAAAATATATAAAAGTCTTTTACTTTCCTCCTTTGCTGGCCCAAGCTGTCTCATTTACGAAGGTGAACAATTTGGTAAAAAAATCTACTCATGACGGGAAGTTCTGTTTCATTTATTGCAACCTCATCATAAACTGTAATTGAAATGTTAGGGTATCCTGCTTCTATGGGAAATTCCACGAATTGGATGTACTACATAGCAACCCTACCCTTTAATGACATATCTCACAAGTATGGTAGTTTTAGTACAGGAATTGCCTTTGCTTCTCTGATGTCTTAACTGTACATTCCAGTATGTCCATCATACTAATACAAGACTCATATTTGTCTTGTTTGTGTGATAGGTTGATGATCTTTATTTACCATATTGCTATGGGAACCCAGAAAACACTGGTTCTGTTCTATTAATTTTCACTTTGGTGTCCCTATTCTGTCATGAGATACAAATGTATACAGTGATGTGTATGGAAGTGTGGAAGTTTTAATACAGGAGAAAATGGTTCACTGCCCATATATCTTACTGTAGATTCCAGTACATCTTACTCATACGAGACTCATATTTCTCTTGTTTGTGTAATAGGTTGTCGATTTTATTTACCACATTGCTATGGTAACCCAGAAAACATGATGATGTTCACACTGGTGCTATTCGTTTAATTGTCACTGGTGTTTCCCTAATTCTCTCAAGAGATACAAAGTTATACAGTGACATGTTCAATCATTACTAAGTCCATCTGTAGGTTAACATATGCGTTACCAACTCTACACTGGGTTATTTTTTTTACAGCAGAAAAAAACAGTTACCATGGTAACTACTGGTAGGCTGGTCGGTCTCAAAACACTGTCCTGCCAAAACAAATATCATTAAACTTGGGAAGGAATGAGACACTAAATGTGGTACATTAGTACAAACATACAGTACAGCCTTTTTTCCATTCTTCCAGATTTTATGGTGATGTATGTGCCTTGTAGATCGAAACCTTTAAAAGGATCTCCAATCTTCTCCAGTGTTTCTCGTAGGGGGCTGATTTCTCAGATGCGATCGTCGTTATTAACAACGAACATATTTTTAGGTGTCATTATATTTTTTTTACTTTCTTTCTCTTCTGCAGTGTACCTTTAGTACTGGTTGGAAATAAAACAGATCTTCATCTAGAAAGGTAGAGCTATGTTCCTCATTTATTCAGAGTATCTACTGCCATGAGTGAAAGTTATTCATGTTTATAGAATAAGCCTCTCATGAAATTTTCATCTCTCTATTTCTTGCGTGTGGTAAGGTGCATTAATTCCGCAAGGTCGTTCCTCTTTGCTTTTCCAGTAGGTGGCAAAGCCTTGTTTTAATGTGGAGGGATACTCTTGGAATATATATTGTATAGTTGTTATTACATAAATGCTACCTCATAAAGTAACAGAATATTTGAAGTATTTATATTCACCGGGTGAATTTGCAAGGTCATTCTTTTCCTAGATGAACATACTAATGGGGTACTTTTGTTATGAATACACTGTTACTGTAGAATGGTGAAAGGATAAGAAGATTGTGCATTTGATCTAGCTAAAGGTTGACAGTAAGGTGAGATTACTTCAAAGTGAGAGGCATTGTCACGGAAAGAAATAATAATAAACCTGAGTCTTCTATACAAAAAATATGTAAAATATTCAGATTATTTAACCCCCACCGGCAGAGTTTTGTTTGACGAATGGATCCCTTGATACATAAGTGAACAAGTTTTTGTGTATAATGCAAGAATATGTTGATCTATGCTAACTGAATATGTGTGACTCCTACTAGTACTGTATACTTCTATGGATTTAGCCAAGAATTTACCCATTCTTCACATAATATGTACATTTGCACTCTATTCTTACCTAGCTTACAGTAATTTGTAAAACTAGCAGCATCTCACTTCTCTTCATTTCTGTCTCAAATCGTACAATACTTTTTTTTCTAATGAAAATATTTAATCACACTTGAATCCTCCTGTTGGTCATACATTTAAATTGAACTTTCAAAATACAGAATAGCATTTAATTTGTGGTGCATAACTCTTACCAAATCCCATTATCTGAGTTTTGTTGATTTAGACATTCCAAAAAGTATTTCCAAAAATTAATTAGCTTCACCCATTTCAACTCCTTTTGTTTCTTGTCATGCCAATACTGGGTTTTTAATTTTTTCAGCAGATGTGTAAACACCTATTAGGTATATCCTTCATATATTCCTGTTTACTGTATATGGTATCAGTCTAATCAACACAATAGGGTAAAAAGTATTAGCCAATACATGGAATGCAGAATTGTTAATGTCATCTGCCAAAAGCTAATTATTTTTTCCACTTTTCACTTTCTTTACCATTTTAAAAATTGTCCATAACAGTTATATATCTCCTGTTTGTATTCGATCAGAGTCATATCAACACAACAGGGTAAAGAATTAGCTGATACATGGAATGCCGAATTTGTGGAGTCATCTGCCAAACAAAATGAGGTGAATAGCCCTTTAGTATATTACTTCCGGTTCAACTTTGGGACTTTTAATGTTTCCTCATTTACAGTTTCAATTTCAGTTTCAGTTTCATATGAAAGTGATAAAAGCAGCAAGAAGAAGAAGAAGAGAAAGTAAACAAACAACTCACATTGCATGATTTGATAGAGGTTTAGTTTACAAGTAACAAAAGTTAAAGGTGGTGTCTGCTTTTGATTGTCATCGTAGTAATCAGTCCAAAGGAGTGGTGTACCCGCATTGCTTCTCCGGTCTTGTTCACCTTTCAGAAGAAAAAACGGGATAAGGATTTCATTTTCACTCTGGAGGTATCACAGCTTACCCTGGATGCATCCAAATTTGAGAATGGGTGGTGGATAAACATAGAACCAAAGAGACATATGCAAGCTCGAACAGGTCATATTGATAGTTTACAAATCAAGAAGTTAGTTATAGTACTACTACAGTGCGCCCACCTAGCGCCAGTCTGTGTTTATACAGCATACCCTTGAACGTTCACACTACAGTCTCGATTACCTGGGGGGGGGGGGCTCGGAATCCACCTTGCATTCTCAAGTGTGAAACAAGGCTTTGATTGATTTCACAGGTTTATTGCAGTAATTAGTAGACAAGTCAAATGTGCATTGATGCTGAGACGGAACCTTATTGTTTAAGCTCAATGCCACTATTTTATCTAATTGCAGCTGGGATAAGAGGTTCTCGAGTAAAACATAACAGTTTCGTTCATTAGCTGCATTTCAACTACTGAAAGAAATCAAGCAGATTTTTTTTTTTTTTAACTAAAAATTTCCCTGCTCAGTTGTTTTGCTTGTGATTAAATACTAACACGGAAGGTCGCTGGGCAACAAACTTTTTGAACCAATTTGGAATTTTTTGGAACCAAAATGAGTCATTTATAAGTTTAGTCATATTCATGTAGTGAAAACAGCTAAGATATCTTAGTTTGTTCCAAGCAATCTTATTTTTTTAAATAATTCAGCCATTATTAGCCAGAATACGAGTGAATTTTGAAGACTTTGCTAACAGATTACCTTGTGATGTATTAATTATTAATCTTCAAAGTAGACTCTAGAGTTTAGCATATCAAGAGAACAACCACAGTTGCTATACTGTAAAATTATTTGATATGACAGTTGGGCTACACATTCAAAGTATCTTTTGTATCTGTATCTTTGATAAACACTCAGCCATAAAAGTACAGCTCCTTTGAAATGACAAGTTTGACTTTGATGAATAAAAGGTAAAAAACAATACTTTCGGAATGCTTTGCATGTGATGAAAGATAACTTGAAGAGTGACTCAAATGGAATCACCAAACCCACCAATACTCCCTACCTCTCCCCCCCCCACCCCACCCCCAAAAACAGTTGTTTTCTCTCCATCCATTGTTATTTCTCTCTCTCTTTCAGAGTGTCTCTGAAATATTCAAAGCTGTTATTCGCCTGATAGAGAGGCAGGATGGCACACAGAAGAAGGAGGATGGTTGCTCTATACTCTAACTCTTTGGAGGATGCTGTGAGAGACAGTATGTGTGTATTAAGGTGCCCTGTCTTTTAAATAAATCCTATGCTGTGTTTCAAACGGATCGTCCTCATGGTTGAAGGTCGTCGCTACGGACACCACAGAAGGGAACAAAATGGTTACCATGGAAATTGCAGGGAACCAATAGTTGTGATTAAGAGACAACATAAGAAAGCAGTCATCTGTCGACAGTTGAGTTTGTTACTGTTGTCATGAGACGATTAATATGTACCTTTGAATAATAATATTGAGTGGGTTGAATTAGAGCTACTTCAGGAAGCTTTCAGCGCAAAGTACCTTCCAAATGAATGTTGCTCTGCGGATGGTTAATATAGCAATCGGTGACCTACTGTAAGTAACGATCGTCGTCGTTGTTCACGTAAGAACAGACTCCAGCCACTGAGGATCCAAGGATGGCAGAAGTGGTATGTGAGGGTTTACTCACACAATCCTCAGATGAAAATAAAAAGTCCTTGAACAATATTGAATTTGTAATTAAATGAAGTTGAAAGGGTGTCTCAAATGTCAGGCATTTGCCTCAGGTAGAAAACTATCACAGTTTTAATGGATACATGTTATAGATAGTTTGTAAGGAACCAAGGTATCTGGTGTGTAAACAGTCAGTTATATTTTACAAAGTGAAACTATATACTGTAATGTCCTAGAAAAAAGCTATTTGTGTGATGAGACAAAAATGGCCACCTCTGAAGTAGATGTGCTGTTTCATGGTAACATTGCAATGTTAAAAGTGAAAACATTCTTTTAATAAAAAAGCAAAGAGGATCATTCTGATTTGCAGTCGTATTGAAAGCAATGTGATTTTTTGGCGGGTGTGCTATAAAAGTTTCTTCCAAAGTTAGAAAAAAACAATTCTACCTTTTATAGTTTTCCTTCAAAGTATTTTTTTAACACCAAATGAATGTAGAAGTCTGGTAAGTTAGGGTTTCCTTAAAGAGCTAAACAATATAAACTTGATGTTGCTGAAACCTAATTATATTGCAGGGAGTTAACTCTACTTTAGCTACAGCTATGGTAATTTTTAACGGCTGATGTTGTTAATGATAACAAGTCAACATTCCAAACTCTTGGAGTATTTAGTAAGTACCTTCTGTACAGTGGTATACAGCTACAAGTGTATAGACATATATACAACATATGGGAACATGCACAGTTTGGTCAAAACACACAAAATGTTCTGATTTTCTCTCCTTTTTAGTTTAAGCAGGTCGTATAAGACATATCGTCGTCTTTAAACAACAGAGGCTTCAATATTAAACTGTGATCTTTTTAGAAAAGAAGGCTAGCAGTGTTTCGCTTTTGTTAACATATCAAATCCCACCAGTTTGGTGATCCCAGCAGCAGTTTCATTCGTACACCATGGGTAGATGATTAAAAATTACACATCTCAGAATGAGATTTCCAGGGCACTGACAAATGTTTTGGTTTATTGAAATTGATAATTTAAATTGGATAGATGAACTGTACCTGTTTTCAGTTTCATCCTACATTCTCCCCCTCCCCCTTCTCTTGCCCTTCCTTATACACCAGATTGACTTGTATTGTACATCGAAATAATAGATGCACATGGTATCAATTATAAACCCAAGTTTTTCAGCCTCCTTTAATTCACTTCTGCCTTTGGTTTACTGCATCAGAAGTATGAAATACTTGTGAAGTGATTTTTTTCCAAATTTAATAATTGGTCAAAAAGAAACATTTTATGGTATATTTTTAACATATTTAAGTTTGGTTTAACCTTTTCTGTTTCTGTTTTCTTGGAATCGTAGAAACTGTTGTTGTAATGACTTTGGTTTTGTTGCAGCTGGAATCCTGTGTGATATATACTCATAGGTAATGGTGTCTTTAGCTTTTTTTCCTCCATTTTGTGTGTTGATTGTAATTAGTCAGTCTTCTTTCACACTGTCGGACCAAATGACAGTAAATCTGAATAAGCAAGAAGGGAATTTACTGGGAATGAAAATGAATTGTTTGTTGATTGGCATCTTATTTTATAGTTGTCATTATTCAAAGATGCTCATTACAGAATATATATGTACATATATATGTATGTATGTATGTATATACCATATATATATAAATATATGTATAAACATATATATAGTTAAAATCCATAAGGGAATTTGAGCTTTTGTTGCTCAAAATGAAGATTTAAATCTGGCAGAATTGCTGCCACTTTCAAGTAGAGTATCAGTTTCCATAGTAAAAACAACATTTGACATGTGTTGACACATTTGACACCACAAAAAGTTTATTGTGGAATGTGATAAATTTTAAGGGAGATTATGTTTGAGACAAGAACTAGGAGGGTAGCAATATAACCGTCATAAATGACATCGAACACTCAGTGCTGTTATTGTTGACGTTCTTTAGAACTTTTTAGAGGAATATATCAATATATCAAAATGTTTGAATTGCCAATATTTCTATGGTCATCCTTCTTACAAGCAAATGAAATATTGAAGACTAAGCCTTCAAGTGCTGCAGATTTGTGATTCAGTAAATAGTAGAAAATTGAGCTGCCTTTGATGTGATTATTTATTGTGGTAGAATTTTAAAGGTCTCTATACCTGTATTAAGTAACAGACATTAAGGAGGACGAAAAACTACAATTGTCTTTTGCCATGCGACATGAAAAGGTTAAGTAGAGCACTCTGAAGCAGAATAAAGGCTTTGATTGTTTTCCCAACATCATTAGGAAATGTATTCCAAAGAAAAACAATCCTATGATGCAAAAAATAAAACATATAAAACAAATATACATCAAAAGTACCAAGCTGTTCTTTTGTGCACTTGTTTTGCATTCAGACTTTGGGCTTGAACAAAAGAATCACCAAGTCCTCAGAGGAATTCTATTGTAGTGTATTGTCTTTTATTATTATGTATTTGTTATTATCTTTCTCTGCATTTTCGTTATCCAGTTGTACCAGTATATTAAGATAATGCAATCTGTTTGAGATCTCATTCCAAGATTGTACTAACAGCAAGTGCTTCTTGAGAGTTGTCCTCATTAAACCAAAGAAGATTTTCATCGGCACCTCTATCTTTTTTTTCCCCATTAGTGTTACACTCCATCTTGTCTTAATAATTATACACATTTTGTTTCTGTAAGGTCAGTTACCTGCTCGTTTGTTATAAGTATATGATATAAAATGTTAACACTGACTGGTGTTAACACTGACCGCAAGTTGTTAACCGAAATGTTAACACTGACCGCAAGACATAAGTATCACATGCAGTGCTTCTAGCTGTTATTATTGTGTAATGACCTATTTTATTACATTTCTATATTTTTCCTTTTTCTTCTCTCCTTCTTTCTTTCTTTCTTTCTTTCTTGATTTTGTTTGTTTGTTTTTGGCTTCCTCTGTTTAATTCTCTTTATTGTTGTCACATTACCTACCATATTGTATATTTTATAATGAGCTAAAAGTAGTTTAAGATTGTTTGGCACAGTTTTTAACCAACATTAAAGGTAGATATATTTGCTTATAGTTCTTTCTTCTAAAAATTCTAAATATGTTAAGAACCCTTTTCTTTTAAATTTACAAATGTCAAAGCAACACAGACAAATATGGTTGGGTTCTGATGGTAATAGGATCCCAGTGAAGCAAAAAGCCTCTCCCTACCTCCCTCCTGCCCTCTCTCCTTCCCTCTCTCCTTCCCTCTCCTCCTTGTAATCCAATCTATTCTCTGGTTAAAGCTATAAACCAGATCAATATCAGATTGCTATTGCACCACCTGTGTGTTCAAATCTTAGCTTCAAATTTCCCAAAAGTCCTTAAAGCAGCTCCTTAAAGCTTGACATGTAGTTCCAACCTTTGGGAGCATAAGTGTCCAAAATGTTTAAACTTTCCAGTTTGTCATAACATGTTTAATATCGACATCATTATAAACTAAGTCTGGCCGGGTGACAAAATGTGGATCAAAAAATTGAATTCCTGCAAGTGCACTCGCATTAAAAATCATTGGGTAAAAGAGAATCAGAGGACGGTGTTCTCGTTTAATTAATTACAAACTTAAGGCAATACTTGTGAGATCTGGTTCAATTGCCAACCTAATTCAACAACAACAGTTTTAATCAATCGATAGACTACTGTTTTTGCAAAAAGTCACAAATGAACTTATCCTCATTTGGGTGGGTCATGAGCTCATTTACAGCAAATGTTTGAACGTTTTTGGTCAATAATTAGTAATCAATTAGTATATAAAGTACTACGAATGATATTATTCCTTTATAATGCTTTCAGCCTGCAGACAGAGCAATAAGTTAACTGTCTTGTCCATTATGACTGGATTTTTTTTTTATCATTCTTTGCTTTCAACAACAAATATTTAAAAGTGTATAAAGCAGACTTTTTTTCTCTTTTCCTCTTTTCGTTTTCTTTTCTTTTTTCATTGTAATTATATCATGTATAGTTTAGTTGAAGGGATTTTCTTATTATCAACAGTGTGTTTCCACATGCAACTCTTACTGTGTTTGTGTCTTCTTTTCTGTCTTCTTTTGTCGAAAAAATTAAAAGAGTACTACATCTCATTCAACTTAAAAGGTCATCACTATTCCCCTCACCCCACAGGGGGGGGCAGGGCACAAAACTGTTCAGGGGAACATATCTTTGATTTGAATGGGGACAGGGTAAATCATGTTACTGTACCTCAAGGGCTATCCACAAAAGTTTGAGGGGTAAGTTCTCAAGAAAAGATACTAGTAGTTTTGTGATATTTCTTTGAAATAATTAAGGTTTCAACAGGTTGTCAAATCAGAACAAGTTTTTTTTTAAAATTTCACCAAACGCAACGTTTCCACAGCATATCTATCGCCCCGGGTGTCTTCTCATGTAAACTTTGGAAGAGCTATACGGCTCTGTATAGCTTTGGACTCGCTATCACTGAAATCTAGACAAAGAAACAAAAAGTGCGACCTCTCTCTCTATGGATACCCTTGCCCTAGATCAACGTCCTTTCCAGGGGTTAATTTTAACAACAGTGTCACGTGGTATCGCAACTGGCCTTCTGGAGATGGGCTAACGGGAATCGTATTATTGTTCATCTACCACGTATGAAAGTTGCTTGGAAAAGCCATTAAAGTTCGAAGATGGTTTTCGAATCTCTTGTGGTGGACCTTCTCAACCGGTTCCTTGGTCCATATGTGGAAAACTTGGACGCATCTCAGTTGAAACTCGGCATTTGGTCTGGTAGGTTTCAAGGAGTTTCCTTTTGTTATTTGTCATAAACAGTGGCTTACGTTAGGTGTTCGTAGTCAACGCTAGTTCAACGTTAATCGGTATTGTCTTGTGTAGTCGACAGAAGTGTTAGGATGTTACATTATACAAATAATGAATGGTTATGAGTGCAATAGTGCAAATATTTCATGAGTTGAAAGATGGAATATAATTAGGTGTTGTATAATACATTATATGCTAGGCCATTTTCATGTCATGAAAATAAGGGCGACACCTAAGCAGTAATGTGTATACGCCCAGATCACTTTCACAGTAGGATCACAAAAAAATGAAGTCAAAATCTGATATAGGGTATACATGTGATGCTCAGGCTTGTACGTTGTAGAGAGTCTACTCAGTCTGGCGTAGGCTAGCCTAGTTAGCTTATCTCACCTGTACTCGTAGTCGTATTAACTCGTTCTTGTGGATTTGTACCCGTACTTGAGACGTTATCAGTGGAGGAGTAAGAAGTTATGCAAAATCATGTACATTACTCATGTTTAGAACCTTGCACACAACCTCATACCAAGGGAAATTCTGGTTTACTTGTTCTGCACTGTTTGGAACTCGTAAGCATGCTGCAAGTGGGGTGATCTAGCCTACAGCTCTCAACGATGGCCGCCAAGTATTTATACATAGAAGAAAAGATTTGAAGCTAGCATGGAGAGCATATACTATAGTTTGTCATCAGTAATGCTTGGGTACCAAATTTGCCGGAGTGTCCAAGGCCAAGTCTGTTCACTTGGCCAGATCAAATATGTAATGAACATTGCAAAATCTCATCGGTCAAGCTTTGTTGTCATATTAGGTCATTGGATTTGAAAGAACATTAGAAGCCCATTTTCACAAAGTAACTGATTTGTCATTTTGTGCATATGTAAAATCTGGTTAAACAACACTGAAGTTGACTATATAGTTTGAGAATGGTTCTAAGCCATTTTCAAAGCACATGTTAACAAACTACACAAATATTCTTCTGTTTTTGCAAACTCATCCTGAAACATGTGCTATACAACTCTAATGGACCACATTGCCAAGACATTAGCATTTTTAGAGTAAGACAGATAGATCTATGCTGAAATTTCATTTTGAAATTTCTGCAGTAGCTTAGGCAAATGCCCATTTTCAACAAGACACGTTATGCTAAATTTCATTTTTTAGGATTTTTTATTACAAATGAGCAGCTGGGCTCGCCACATTCAACCACAGGTTGGGCCGAATGGACAAAGTTTATCATATAGTTAATCCACCCTCATACCAAACTGGTCAACCATGACATGTAAGGGGCCTAGCACGATTGCTGATTATTTACTTCTGATTGCAAAGTACGCTTACATATTTCATACGGTGGGAGCTATTTTACTCAGTTCCCGGCACTCTTATCTAAATGACCGTCTGTTGAATTAGTTTCAATTAAGGTTAAGTAAACTACACCAGGGCTAACTAATCTGCTTATCATTTGACTTTAGTGAAGGATGACACTCTAACTAACAGGGGTTTAGGCAGCCAGACGTCTTTTGCACGGCCGGTTTCGCAAATTGACGGCCTATTTTTCCTTGCATGGCTTGAAAAATATAAATGAAGCCGTTCAAAGTTTTCAGTACTGAGTAAGCAAATACAGAGGCCGTAAATGATGTCAATATTGTTTTGTTTTTTTTTGTTTTTTTTACGACTTTCCCTAATTTTACCAATCAAATCTCGTTTTGACTACAGTAACTAAACAGCTTGCAGTTTACCCTTACCTCAAAAATACAAAGTTTGTAAAGTTATTTTTACTATTCTCTGCATATCTCCTTGGATCTAAGTAATATAATAGGGCCTCAGTATACTAAGCAAGGTTGGAAAACTTAGCAAACCATCTGAACCAGTTTCTTGGGAAATTCAAGGTCATTACGATAATCCACTGTGCAGAAAAAGTCAATGCAAACTTTTAAAGAACATTAATTCCCATACTTTTGCAAATTTACTGTTAACCATCAAACTAGGGAACATTATCATGGGAAATTCTGGAAGACTTTCCAACTCTGGTTTGCAATTTTGTATTACTAGTAAGTGAAGGTACATACTCTATGAAGCATAAAATGTTGTTTCATTGCATTTAAGCAATGTATAACTATAGCCTACTGTAAATCCAGCTTTTGGTAATTATGAGGTTTATATTGCTTGCTCATTCAATGGAAGCAAATTGCATATCCCCTGAGGTGAAGAAACATTCTGAAATTGTATTTCCTTACATAAACTTTGAATAGTTTTATAAATGCAGTTAACATGTGTTCAACATATTTGGTGCATTTGTGAAATAGATTGGCGGGTAGAAGCCTGGTAATGCAGACAAGCAAAAGCAAACTATGCGATGTGATGGTGCATTTGTGTGTATGTACAGTGTACATTTTACACGCCTGCTTGTTAATGCAATATGTCAAAAAGTGTATCATTGTTGAACCTCACAGTTGGTACTGTATTGTATGTCGATCCCGTTTGGTGAGCACAAGAACAACATTGAAATTGGTGGAGGTGAAAGGTCATTGAAGTCCATAGAGATCAAAGTCTGAAAACATTCTGAAGACAGTAATTTCAAAAAGTGCAGCTTGATTGAAGTTCATAAGTGTGGTCCTGTATGTACAGTAGATGCCATCATTGCGATTACAGAAATCATAGAAGATGTTGGTGAAAGTCAATTAAATCCCAAAAGTTTAAGGTCTAAATATCTTGTAAACACAGGAACTTCAGATACATGAACAAGTTGAATGAATATCATAATTTTGCATGTACAGTAGTTCCACCTTAAGTTAGTGAGTATAAGAATAATCGTCTGTGAAGGTCAAAGGTACTTTTTTTTTTATGTCAACATAAAAAAATTATGAAATCCTCATAGGGCTGCATAATTGGAAAGAACCTTGCTGATCACTTTAATGGTCAACACTTCAAAAGTTGTTTGCTGTGTTTAATATTGAATACTTGAATGTTCTCATACCAAATGTGGAATCTATTAGCCATTTGGCTTGCTGAGTGTACAAGTTTGTGCCTTGTAGCTAGTGGACTAGGGGAAGCAGAGGGTTGCATATATCCTATGTACAGTAGTTTGGTAATATTTGCTTCTCACTGATATGGTATTGGATAAAGACAAAAATGAAATGGATTCATGTTTCAGCCATTGGTGAATTGCATTAGTTTGGATTGAAGCTGCTTTGGACCACAATAATATAATAATAATAATAAATGAGACTATATAGCGCCAAATCAGTAAACAAAAGTCACTGCTCAAGGCGCTTTACAAAGAAAGTAAATTAATTTACAAAAGAACAAGTGAAAATTTGGGTCTTAAGTAGACTTTTGAAAGTAGAAAGTTTATAGCATGTTCGAATGTGATCTGGTAACTTGTTCCAGAGATAAGACCCAGAGTATTCATTTGTATCATTTACAATACATGTAAATGGTATTTATTAGGGATCATATCAGTTGATAATTATAGAGAAAATTTGTACACACATTTTTTTTGTCCTCAACAATTGCTACACTTACACAGCATTTTCATCCTTTACTAGGAAATTTGTCAGAAGTAACATGGTATGCAGTGTAAAATGTACCAGCATGTAAATGTTAGTAGATGAGAAAAACATTTCTGATTAAATGTCAACTGTGCTCAAGGTATCATAGCAACCTGGGCAATAATGCTGTGTTAGCTGGGTTAAAAATTTAATTCCTACCTCTAGGGAATAAATTTATTAGCACATCCCAACAAAAAAAACAATGATTACTGTGTACTGATTACATGTGAACAGTGGAATTCTATTTTTACAAATTGTTTTCAACATTACCTAAGTACCTAATCCTATATGAGGGGTTAAAAGTGGAAGCGTTGCCTGTGCAGAGATAGAGAACTGAGTGAGGGTATATATGCAGTGGAACCCTTCAGAGCCCCTTTCATTTATGCGTGGTCAGCATTACTGCCTGCAAGAAACAGGGTAAACCTTGTACCCACAAGGAAACAAATGTCCTTCTCCAGCAGCTTTCAAACTAAGTTTTAATCAAACCTCGACTAGGACTAGGTTTCTTTGAAAAGAATCCCTTTAAGTTCAATCTACAGTATAATGTACAGTATAACTGTTGTACTTTTTCTTCTCCCTTTTCTCTGTGTCCTCCTGTGCATAATATTGTGCGTAATAAAACTTATTTCATGTAACTTAACTTTAAAAGCAGAATGGTCCCTTTTCTCTGTGTCCTCCTGTGCATAATATTGTGCGTAATAAAACTTATTTCATGTAACTTAACTTAAGCAGAATAGTCTGTTTAAAACAAATT
>JXUT01150731.1:0-17357 GCA_000934455.1 Apostichopus parvimensis | reverse complement strand
CTGTTAGTGTGTTGTGATGTTTCAAAGGTCATTTTGTGTTTCTAATCAGATATATGTCTGTGATATGGTGAATACTTTCTACGCCAATTTCTGAAGTTATATGTGAAAATAGTACATGCATATAGCATGGAAGTACTGCATTTCCCCCTTTCAGGGTAATATTTTCATGTTTCCATTGTCTCAGTATGTCAGAGACTTACTGTCAAAGGTGGCATACTCAAATTTGGCTCACGATTTACAACAAAACAGTTCATTATGTTTGGATATTTTTTTTTAGCAAAACCCTCAGGAAAGGCAGTTTCCCCTATTGTTAGGCAGTGTGATAGTACTACAAGTACAGTACAGTACATTACAGTAGAAAATAATGAACTTGACTTTTTATGTTGGACCAGCTACTGTACAAATTCTACTTGAGAGATCAACTTGTCTAAAAGTTATTGCCCTTCTGATTGGATTCAGTAGTATTATGTTTACAAGTAGATTCTACAGAGTATTAGCACTTGTTTATTAAATTACAGGCTTTCTATTTTATATCTACTGTAAGTGAAAAACAATGGTGTTGAGCTTATCCTGGGTTTTTTATTCTTCTTTTCTTTGAAACAACGTAGGTCAATTCCTAGCCTATAGGTGGTAAAGAATAGTGCATGGTTTTCATGTTTCTTTTATGAAATTTATAGAGAGAAAAAAAAAACTGCTAGCAAACTGCTGATGTAAGTACTGTAGAAAGCCTGTGTAGGTCAATAGGTAAAAGCTAGAGGGCCTGACGTTTCGATCCCAACAGACGATCTTTTTCAAAGTCAAACCCAGTTAGTTAGCATCTGAAGAAGATCTGGCTAGAATCGAAATGTCAGACCCCCTAACTTTTACATATTTTATGAAGTTTGTTTGTACTTGAAGAATAGCTGCATATATGCTCAAAGTTGATTTTCCTGAACTACAGAAAATGAAGATGGTCACCATGACCAGTAAATACATAGCATCAATCGTTATGGGCATAAATTTAAGTTGATTTATACCCTAACTGTGCTGTAATACACTACATAGGTCCCATGGCATTCATAAAATCAATTAAATCATTATAAACACCATGATAAAATGCAAATTTAGTATTCCAGTGGTGACATTCTATACACTTAGAAATTACCGAGAGCCCTCCAGGTTTCATATTTTCAATTTTTGATTATTAATAATGAGCTTGAAGCTCATCATTTGAATTTTAGGCAAACAAACCAGAGGGTCGAGTCAGGGCAGAATTTTTTTGGTTTTTCTTGTCAGTTTTCGTAGAAAATAGATTTGACATTTAGCTAGTTGGTTGCAAAGTGACAAGAAGTTTATGATTAATTAATTAATGCTTGCTTGTTAAGTTGTTTGTGTTTTCTCAACCAAGAAGACGAGAGCCGCAATTAATGTTAGAGTTTAATTACGAAGGTGTAAGCCTCACAGGGGTGTGTTTGTAAACATTACAATTCAAAGTACAGTATGGTTTAATTAAGGCACAAACTTCATTACAAAATTAATTAATAGTGATGTATAGCACTAAAAACACACTGCTATGGGTCCAGGTTGTATTTCTATAACACCTTTAATTTTAAAACAATGGCCGATAATTAACATCAGCATACACTGCAAGTTGCTGACCTCATCATCTCTGTAGCCTTAATGAGCATTTCATAGATTTAGCATATTTTAAAAAGTTGAAATATCTTGAAAACCACAATAGAAACTAAAAGTAACAATAAAAAATTGCTTTTCTCTAGGATTATGTCATATCAGGAATGAAATTCTGCCTAAAATTCACCCTATAATGTAAATACATGATGACGTTACCAAAACTCTATAACTGATTTTCTGCAACACTGACCAGCCAGTCAAATTCATCAATAGTTTTGTTTGTTGATTGTGTAATTGTGAAGTTACACATCATATGTGAGGGAATAGTTGTATTTACTAGTGCACTCTCCAGGCAGTAGATGAAAATTCCACTCTTATTATAAACTGTAAACCTTCAGCATTATACATTGCAGAAAAAGAGAAACTGGGCGTAATTAACCTTTCAATGGGTCCGTGGAGAGATGGGAGGGGGGGGGGGAATCGAGGAGAGGGAGGAATAGTGCTCAATTGTTCCCAATTTTCTTAGGCTAGATGGGTAGAGTAGGTACAGTAGATTGGAAGTTATTAGATCTGTTAAATGGAGACTGGTTAATGAATATGCAAACCTGTTTCGTTTTTATGCAGTGGGCTATCTGGCAAAGCAAAACAAAATGGTTTTCTAATATACACGATGATGTAGTCTTTATGGAGTTCTTCTGACAGGGAAGTTATATTCCAAACATGAAGTTCTTGTAATACAATGATTCCCATCCTTTCCCTTTGGATTCAGGAAAAAAATGCTGGTATTGAATTATTTACGAAAGTAAGAATCGTTTATGATCATTAAATGACTATAAATATACTGTATATCCGTAGGCGGGGAGGGTTAAGCTACAGTAGTCTAGACGGACGGTCATGAAGCTGGCTTCTGGCCAGTAATTGGTTAATATTTATAGCAACAGTAGAATATTTAGAACAATTGAAATTTCACAGATTACTAGACTATATATATTATAATAGACATGTATTTGCCAAACCATTTAATTATGTATATAGCTTCCTGTAGGGAATTTGCAAAATAGCCATGCAGGATGTCAATATTACTCAGAGATGTGTATCTATAGGCCATGTGTTTTGTACACAGAACTTACTAGAGTATTTTTCAAGGTGTTTTTTCTTTCTCTTATTTTTGTTGTTGATATATTTAAATTCCTGAGATAGGCAAAACCAACAATCATCTTTAGCTAATATGATAGAGATATTTATGATGAACGATCCCTCAATTATTTACTAAGGAAAATCTGGTCCTATTTTGGAGATATTTTTGTTCCAATGTCATGTCAGGGGGCTGCCATTTTGTCAATCTGTGATGTCATAGTTTTGAGTGTAGGACGTGAAGCCCTTTTCTTTATCTTTCGTTTTTCATATTTTGAGGGTTAATGTTTAATTTATGATTTTTTTATTCTTATTATATATTATTTAGTTTACACTGACACCAATGCTAGTAATAGGTCTTGTTAACTTAACTTATGAACAATACTGTATTGAATCACAACATAACCCATCACTAAACCTTTCAAGCATATTCAGTATATATATTACAGTATGTGTCATGTGACTGAATTATGTCATATTTAGACTTGTTCAAGTCTTCAATCTTCTTTGTAGAGGACCATTAAAACTGCAGTGATACGTTATATAGACCTCCCAAAATGCAATAAGATCATCTTCTTTTTTTTTTCTGTTTTGGGGAGTATGTTCATTATAAGTGTATGTCTGCCACATAGACTGATTATGGCCTGGTTGGTTTCTTCCTTTAAGTATCTAACTGCCTTGGCAAAATGTAAAGATGAAATAATTCCCTGTTACTGTTTTGTTGCAACTTCGTTATTCAAAGGGAGCAGATTAAAAGCAGCCGTAGCCTAAGGACTATTTGGGTAGGGAGGTTCATGTGTGCTTCAAAGGAAACCGTTTGACAGCTAAGTATGGATCTCGTTCTCAATATCCTGCGAATCCATACCGTAATTTCCTGTGTTGAAACGAGAGACCTTAGAAGGCGCAGCTTTTTAGGATAAGAAACTCTATGATTCAATCCGATATATATTTAGACATGGTTCGATACGTCCGGCCATGTAACAATCGTCAGGCAGAACACTCGGTGAACCAGAGAAGATGACATTTAAGATGAATTTTACAAGTTTTAAATTCTTGCACTGTTGTGCACGGTAGTGAAGATTTTCATTTTGAACGAGAAAAACTTTTCTTAGTTCATCTTCCCATCTTCTTTCAGACATATCTTTTGAATTGATATGATAATTTAATTCTTGTTGACCGAATGAAAAAGAAAAAGCTGCTTATTTGACTTGTGAATTGAGAATTAAGAGACAATGGTCAAAAAAGTTCCTTCTACAATAGGTATTAAGAAATCGGTGGATCACAGTGAAATTATTCCACCTGCTATGTGTTGTCATGAAACGCTAAGAAATAAGTTTGTTTTTTCGAAACTTGACTTCGGCATGACAGAAGTGAAACCTGAAATTTGTTAAGTTCCCTGGAAATAATGGACATTTCATACATGGAAAATGCAACTAAAACCAGCTCTTGTACAGATACTTTTATGATCAGGAGCAATCTTCCTGTTTTTAATGGGTTTTTTTGGTGTTATTGTTTAATTTTATCGATTTCACTTTTGCCTTGAGTTTCTCTTTAAAACTGCTGATTGTACTTTTGTGTGTTTTGTGGGTGTTTGAATAAACTTTCCTAAATTGACCTATGATGACATTTCATTTTTCACCAGGATCATTCGAACACTGCAGGTACAGATAGCTATACTGTGAATTTTTAAAATAAAAAGTCCAAATGCTGTAAGCTTTTTTTCTCCTAAAACAGTATCCTTTAGTTAACATATCAGTTTATGAGCACATGTTGTGCCCTGATTCTTATGCAAAGAAAGCCAATTAGCCAATAATTATAAATAAATCTGCTACTCGTACTAGCTGTGGTCAAACTGTAGGTAGGCATCTACTGTTTGTTAACTCTTAATCGGTGGAAGTTTTAATTGTTTCAGAAGCCAAGGTACTGAGGATTAACTTGAGACTAAAATCATGTGAGAAAATAGTTTAAAAAAGAGTAAAAGAGAGAAAAGTGCTATAAAGCAGTGTTTGTGCAGACTGTAATGTGCAGATGTTGCAAACATTAAGAAATCATTAGTAAATAATTACCATCGTATGCACATGCTTTCATTTTGGGGTTACTCTTTCATCATTTTCGTATTTGATCATTTTTGTCAATTTGCAATAAACTGAAACTTTCTCTCTTAATTTTTGATTACTTTGAACAATACATGATATAAATTTGTATGTAAATGTCATGAGGTACTCTTGAAGGCTATGATATTTAGTCTCTTATAGAAATACAATGGTTCGGTTCCTGTGTAAAAGATCTGCTATGTACATCTTTGGACTTTTAGCAATTTAGCAACTTGACCATTTTTGCATAGCAGTTTGTAATGTGATACCGGATCAGTTATTTCCCTGTTATATGTATATATAGTGTGCGAGATATTCTTTGCAATGCTTTACTCCTATTAATTTCAGTCTACTGCATGCGAACAGTATAAATTGGTCATTGATTTACGGTACAGTTAACAGTAGAACTAAGTAGATCTACAAACATTTACAAAGATCGTATTCTGTAAAGTTAAGCCTTATTTCACTGTCTTTGCTTTCAATCCTATTTCCTGTAGCATCCCATTTTAAGAATTTTTTTTCCTCGTCACCAAGTTCAAGTTTCAATAACTTTTAATCCAGATATTATACCTGGTTGTATGAACCCTTCATAATATATTTATATGGATTAATGTTTCGTCTTGACCTAGTTATCGAATCAGATGGACTCATAATCTCATTTTATGTTATATAAAGATGACGACGTTAGCTAATTAGTCCGGAAATTTTTAAGTCTCACTGACGGTAAGGTTAAAGGGATATCCCAAGTTTTTTGTTTTAGTTGAGTATGTCAGTAGAAGTGAATGAAAACTTCAACATTACTATAGTGAGTAAAAGTGCATCTTGATAGAATGCTAAAGTATTTGTGCTTCACCAAAGAGAGACATCACTTGGGACTGACCAGCTCCAGGGTGGCTCTGTCAGGCCCCCCCCCCCTCACCACTCGAGGTATAAGATGAGTAGAAAACTAATGAAACATTCATGCCATACTTTGACAGTATTTGTCATTTGACAATCCCTTTAAGAGGAAATGATTGAAATCTGGTGCATTAGTGTGAAGGATAATTGTTTCTGATACAGTGTGCTGAGTAAACACAATATAGCTAATTCAAGTATCATAGAAGTGTTTGGGTTCTACTATTACACTAGAAATATCATAGAAGTGTGTGGGTTCTACTGTTACACTTAGTTCAATACACTAGAAATATCATAGAATTGTTTGGGTTCTACTGTTACACTTAATTCATGACACTAGAAATATCAAAGAAGTGTGTGGGTTCTACTGTTACACTTAATTCATTACACTAGAATGTCTCATGAAAAAATCATGACAAATTAGTGGAAGCATGACACACAAGGTTTTAACTCAATTTGGGTCCAATTATTGTAGGGGGAAGGGCTTAGAAAGATATGTGCTACTGGTCTTTAGAGGGCTAGAGCAGTCCACATTTAAGCCCCTAACATGGATCGTTATCATTTAACTGCAATATGCAATAAAATTGTGGGAGGAATTTATTATTTTACCTACAGCATTTGGGGGGTATTTTGATACAATGAAATCTGAATTTGATGTTAACAGATCTCTTGTAGCATGCTGGATGACCACTGAAGCGGATTTTGGCCGTGGGAACAGAAATTTGGCCGCCTTTTGCGATCGGACTGCCGTTAAAAATTTGACCTGGCCATTATCCAATTCACAATATATATTTAAACGTAAAAAATGAGTGCTTGCTTCCTTCCGCAGTGGTTCACCGTGGCTGCACATGACCTAATAATATGCTTCACTGTATCTTTACCCTTTCTTTTTATTGGCTCGTTCAAAAATTGGCTCACTTGCTGAACAATCTAAGTGAATTATCTGCCTAACTGTCACGCTCTGTGTCCCACTCTTGTGACATTTGGCTTGTGATTTCTGGGCTAATGAAATCATTTACAAAGCCGTGTGAGGATATCGCTAGTAACCTATATATATCTTCTCTGATGTGTTAAACGACGACAGAGTATAAAATAGAGACAAGACCTCTCAGCCAGCTACGAGATGAACTTGGGGTTCGAAATCTGGCATGTTTCTGAAGCCAGTTTACATTATGTGCGTGACAATGCAATAGGATATGCCTGCATGGGAGTGTTCAGTGGGATAAAACAGGCTTTGGAGCAATGTTAGTAGAATTCACATAGAATATTGGCATTGTGCCATGTACATGCAGTACTGTATATACATGCCATAATGGCGAGGGGGGGGGGGGGGGGGGGACTCATCAGGACAGATGGAAAGTAACATTAAAAGGGCTTTTTGGAAATTGCTGAGCTGCTGTTGTAAGTTGCAGTGTGTATGAAAGTGGTCTTAAAGAAAAGTTTGTATTTATCTGATATTTATGGTTTTACTTTCTAATTAATAAGCATTTTAATTAATGTAAAGATAACATTAAAAATTACAATAGCTTCCTAATATAACAAGTTGCTTACAAAAGAGGCTGGTCAGATTTTGACGATTATCTCCTGATCAGTAAAAAAATGTACTAAACACTGCTACGTTGAAAGTAAATGTAGTATTAGGTTTGACCATTTCTGTTCAAAGCCTCTAAGGAAGGTATGTTTGATAACATATTTAGCACAGAAACATGCATAGATGTTGACTGCCTACCAATCATTACAGCTATGTACAGTAGATGCTAGTAAAGAAGCTTGGTAAATTTGTCTCCATTCCGAATGATAAATTTGTCATCAATTTGACCCGTAAAGCTAGCTACCATCGAAGGCTGGTAAATACAATGCACTTGCGTATTGATCTGACCAACCAACAGCACCGTCCATGCAAAGAGAGACATATACTTCCCGGTCAGTTAGCCAGTCTTAGCAAATAAGGAAGTTCTTGAGTACAGTTTATGTGTCAATAAAAATTAGGATGGAATCAATAAAATCTGTGAATTACCCTTAATATAGGAACTCAGAAACTGTAGCTTGGAGGTGAATGAGGAGGAAGAGGAGGAGAATTCTGCCACAATTTCCTCTTTCGTCTTAAACATTTTGAAGAAGAACTAGTTTAGCTGATGATGTTGAGAAATAGATAGATCAATGATTAAAGTAGAACGATGCAAAGATCTCTTCAAGCCTAATTTTGACCACTAGTCTTACATACTGTATATACTGTAGACAGGCCAAAAAAATTAAAAGTGGTCAATTGACCATTTTATTTGAAGTGATCACTATTTGTTGTGATATGGTGGCCAATTTTTTCTGTTTCCTCCTGTTTTGTAGGGGAGGGAGAGTTGAAGAGGGCTGGGAGGATGGGGCAGTTGTCGGGATGAGAATCATAATAGGGGTTGGGAGGAATGGAGTGAGGAAGGAGGGGAGATTAGGGGGCAATGATTGAAATGATGCAAATATCTGTTAAAGCCTTGTTTTGACTACATACAGTTACAATGCATTAAATCAGAAGTTCTATAATAGGACACTTCGCTGTCTGAAAAGTGAATTCTGGTAGTGATTTTGTTGCTGTCAATTACTTTATTTATAGTAGGATTTGGTAGCTACAGTACATTAAAATTAGTGTAGTTAAGAGAGATTACACCTTATTAGTGGTAAGTAATGTTAACTCACATCAGCTCACCTCATTCTTAATAAACATTTACATTCGTTGCAGTTTATACATAAAGTAAGGTTGCCTTATATCTGGTGACATTGCTCACGGGAGTCTTTCGATAGATTGTGTATCCAAAATGTGACAATGTTGGTGTTAAGGTTAGTAATGCCATGATTGCGGTGATAAATTCATTTATTTACTTCGTTCCTCGCTCACCTGTCTCCCCACAACCTTATCACCCTTGTTCTACCGTGCCTAAAAAAAAATGTCCTGGTAACCTTTAACACTGCGCCCTCTATGACCGGCCCCTCTGGTCATTGCCCTTCCTCCATTCTACCATCCAAAGTGCCTGTAATTACATGTTTTTCAAGTGGATACAAGTTAGTTATAGCAATTTTCAGAAAGAAAGTATGTTTTTATCATGATAATGTTGTCTCCATGTTATATTGAAGCTGACGTCTGAGCCATGTAGAGACTCATCATCATATCATGAATAGTCAAATGGCAATCAAGAGGTCCATACTTAACACTCCACCAATCCCCTCATAGCATCTTTCGTAGCTCCTCGGTCTTACCTCTGTGTCCTCAAGCAGCTCTCCAATTCACCTCACCTAGAAAAATGCAGTCACTGGTTAGCATGTACTCTGTCCTCACTGGCTCAGCATGTCGTCATGTACCTTATATATATTTATTTATTATTATTTGTTTCATCACATAGTATTACAAGGTGAACAAGACAATATAACTGCAAAACAAGTAAAAAATGTGAAAGGAAGTAAACTAAGAAACCCTTTTGGGCTTAATTGAATAGAGTACTCCCATCAAAGAAAATAGAAACCATAACACCTTCGTATAAAAGAACTACCCCACCCCCCCTAAAAAAAAATTAGATAAACTTAACATATAAGACATTAACCTTAACGTACATGTCTGTGGATTTGATTTAAGGCTCATCTCCCACTTCCTATTCTTACTAATTCTGCCCCTAACAGTCTGAGGACCTACATAACTTCAGCTTTGCATACATGTTCCCATGTACCTACATGTACTAGCAATCATACAGTCCATCAAAACATGTACGCATACCTGTATGCAAAGTTACTGTCGGTCAATTGAGAAACACTTCTTCCACTGTATGTACCTGAAGTAGGTCAGATGGAGCTATTCATTGCACTTTTTTAAACCACTAAATACCTCTCTGACTATAACTATATGAATTACCAATTTTAATTATTGATCAGTGTAAAGCAATCAGTGTAGTATTGAGTATGTGTCTATGGGGGTCATTATTAGGAATATAATAAATGTGGTCTAATCACTACAGTAGGTCACTGCTTCTGACTGGCGCATGAGTAGCCTAAGGACTGACCAGTCCTTAGGGAACCTCTGTTTGTTGTAGAGATATTTCACTGACAGACAATGTCGTGATTAAAAGGTCATCATTCTGTGTTTCTCTCTTCAAATATGCTAGACAGTCTAATTATGGTCACTCTTGTTCAACATTAAACACAGGCAAGTTAAAGCTGTGTTTTGAGTTGAAATTGATCAATATTTTGATGCTAATCCATCTAGTAATTTTAATGGAACTCTGATTGTTAATTTGTTATGATAATGAAGCTGTATTTGCTGTTGCCATGATGACATTCATAGAAAGATCTATACTGTGCATATTTATACAGAATGTACGGAAGTGTTATCATCAATGTGCATAAGAGTAGCCTTGGGGGAAGGGGGTTGAGGAAGGGGGTTTGGTGAGTAGAACGGACTGGATAGAATAGTAGTTGCACTGACCAGTTCTACAGTACAAAGTCTATTCTGGTTTAATTATATAGTTCTTTGTTTTGTGATTAATTAGTCCCAGTTGGTAGTGTAATAACCTCCATTCACCTGATGCACTGTATATGGCAGCAGTTAAAATCAATGACTTCAGTGTGTGATTTGAATTTTCTTGTTTGCATGAAGGAGGGAGGGTGAGGGGTTGATGTAGGTGGATGATACTAAAACTAGATTGATTGTGTTTTTACTGATTGAGCAAAATCCAAAGTAATAGTTTACTGTGAAGAGCTAGAAGTGATACATTCAATATAGTTACAATTAATAGAGTTAACATTAGATATTATGCAGGTCAAGCATAATATGAATAACATGATCCTTTCCTTTTAAGAAATTAAACATTTTGACTACAAAGATTGCAGTATTTAGACCACACTTCTTTATTCTTTTTTTTTTTCCATTTACCATCTAAATCAACCATGTGTCCATATTTGACAAGCATAAAACCCCCTCTTCCATTTCTGCCCAACCCCCCCCCCCATCCCTCCGTTCTGTATTTGTGTAGAAGTATCTAATGCTGTTCAGATGTTTTTGGAGTGTGCTATGACTATGGTGTTATCCAGAGATATTTGACTATGAGCTGAAGGTTAACTGCATGGGACTGGTGTTTGACTTTTAAGCCCCCTCCGAAAGAGGCGGTGCATACCGTGTTATACATTGTATACTAAAATTTATGGTTTATACCGATGACACCTGTGGACAATTAATCACTGGTTAGAATATGAAGAGCAGTCTAACATGAAATGCAGTGTAAGAATGGACAGAAATGATCTCGGCCTCAGCTTAATTAACGCAGAAGGATACTTTGGCAGCTTGCCAATACAGTTAGATCCCATCTGTGTGTGCCACAAGTTCGTGAATAAGTACATTTTAAATCACATTTTATAACTACCGTACAACAGTCAGCGGCACTCAGGTTATTGCATGATCAAGACCCTGACAAGCTGACACAGAAAACAATATTTTGTATTATACTGTATTTACTTCGTTCCTCGCTTACCTGTCTCCCCACAACCTTAGCACCTCGTTCTACCGTGCATAATTGAACTGGTAACCTTTTAACACTGTGCGCCCTCTATGACCGGTTCCCCCGGTCAATGCCCTTCCTTCTCATTCTACCATCCAAAGTGCCAACATCGTGCGCTTTGTTGTCCGGATTTTCTACAGCGATTTTGGTACACAGACAAGCTGACACAGATTAACATCATGTAAAGTAACAGCAACAGTAGTGAATTAGTGTTGGTTTCCTGGCACAGTTCTGTTTTCATTATTGACAAGTACTAATTCTCCAGGTTACATTGATATAGGGCCCTCATTATGACTCTCCTGTGATATCTTTAGTGGTCTCTGACCCATACAAATCCAGATCCTCTCATATAGTTATTAAAATTAATTGAACCTTCATATCACCCCTGAGGATTAAAGTCCAATTGGAACACAGCTTAACGTTAATTGAAGTCTTCCCCCCTCGCTACCCTCGCCCTTTTACTTACGTCACACCTTTGACAAACAGAGGTGAGTTATCGTTACATTAAAGTTCACTCATGATTCGACTGACGTCTTTTCCATCTCTAAATGATGGAGGCAGACATTAAAAATTGTCAATCGTCTGTGAAGGAAGGTATAAGCGAAATTGCCCAGATGTGTATATAGATGCACACTCTGCCATTAGGAACCAGGAATGGTGTGAGGTACATAAGAAAGGGGGGGGGGGAGAATTAAGGGTTAGATCTCAACACATCACCGAATTGTTTTCTGTTTTTGCGTCTTCACGCCTTGCACTTGTAGTCTTTGACGATCATTCCCCATGCAGGATGCCTTTTTACATCTTCCTTACCACCTTTCACGAAGGACAGCATCCTCCTCTCTTTCACGACCGGGTTTGTCTTTTGCCATTTGAGATATTTGTAGAAAAGCTCTTAGAATAGAAGGAAATGGAGCACGATTTGTCTGAGTTGTCAGCAGTAAGTGGCCAGAGAGACGAGACAAATGAAGGGAAAAGAAATGGTATAGAAACAAAACGAAAAAAAAGTCCTCAAGGATTATAAATTTAAGTGTCAGATAGAACGATGTAATCCCATTTAGCTACTTTCATATCGGTGGAAAGGAAAGGTCAAGTTTAAATAGAGGCCAGTTGATTGTCAGCGTAAGGTATAGTAGAATGTAAGCCAGCTGAGACTGCTATCTGTTGAACGGTGAGAGGATAGCTCTGTCGATCTGTAAATGAAATGAATGTTATGAAACTAGATTACATTGTAGGAAAAGATAAGATTGGATGCTATGGGTGGCGTTATTAAGTTAAATTCATAGTTCTATCATATTAGAGACTAAATGTCTTTATTTGGTTGTAAAATTATTTTGCAACCTGTGTTATTAAAATAGATGTATTTTGAGTACACAAACTTGGGGCATGATTTTGTTTTTTAAATTTGATATAAACTCTAAGTAATCACAAAGAAACCCGCGAACAACTGAAAAGAATGGCGGCCGCGACCCTTTCGTTGGGAAGTTATTTTACAAATCATACGTAAAGGTAGCATATAACAATCTTGCAATCCATCTGAGTGAAATAACCGAGAGAAAGTCTATGCTTGGAATAATCATGAATCCATCATCTCATTATGCAAATCATTCCACGAATTCGCACGGAAGATCAATACTCCTGCACTCCTCCTTACAGGGCAGATGTATAATCATATGATGGTTGAGAGGTAATTCTCTGGGAGTCATACATGCATGACAAAACTAAAAAGAGAGAGGTTACTTTATATTAAGGTAGTGTGTCAACAGCAGGACGCTGAGGGGGCTGCAGGGCCAGGCTGTGACGGATGCATCTTTTCTGTTTTGCAGTTTGTTGTGCAGTTATGCAGTCCACAAATAGGCACTGCTGGTCTGGCTGAGATAATATCTATTGTTTGATATTGAATCAGCCTGACTGCAGGGGTTTTTCAGCTGCTGCAGCGTTCCTTATCGGGAGGTCAAATTGTGTAGCAACGAGTGAATGGATGGTGGTCAAGAACAGCTAGCATAGCCGGGTCGGTTTAATGAAAATTTTGGTACCTTCTGGAAACGGATATTTTGGACATTTTTATCTCCAATTCGTACCGTTGAAACAATTGACGTTGCAATTCATCTGTAGAATACTGTACATCAAATCAAATTTAAGGAAACATTTAAACGCCGTTTCTAATCTTAATGACCGACTTTCATAACTCAAATAATGTTCAGTTCAGTGGAGCATTAATGATGCAGTACAAATATTGCAGTCTTTTGTTCGTGTTTCGTCTGTCTGTTGAAAGTATCTGCTTCCTTTTTGCCTAGCTATGACACCTGTGTTCTGAGAGACCTCAAAGGTAATTGAGAGTTGTGCTTTCTGTTTCGATAATTCCGATTGCTTTGGGGAAAACAACTACAGATTTTACAGGGAACTTGCTCATCTAGGAACATTCACAAAGTTTCAGTTATCTGTTTAAAGTTGTGATATTCTTTTAATTGAATTCCCCCCTGAAACAGTAACCCTTGGGTATAATGATAAAAGAGCTAACACCTTACATTAGAATGATTGAGTTGTTGTTGTTTAGCTTATTTGTTGTTACCGCATTTTGAGCTATATAATAAAGTCTGCATATAGATGATTGCAGTGACATGCATTCATGTACATTTGCTGGTATATAAATTAATCTTTCGGATTTGATAAGCTGTCAGTGTATACTTTCATGATAATGAGTTAATACGTTACTGTTAATGCTAACCCTGCAGTTAATGCTACTGTATGTCATGCACGCAGACCACATAAAGGGGCGACTGTGCATAGCTGAAGTGCAATATATCAAGTGCTGTTTCTTGTTTGGGTTTTAATTTAGACCCCATACTAGTGTATTCAATGTCCTGTAGGGAATCTCCCAGGATCAAACAGTATTAAAGTGTGCACTAATAACTTGAAAAGTAGCTTTTACAGTAATTATCACAGCACTTTCCTTCAGCAATTGATTTCTCACAATTTCATGAGAAGAATATACTTCTAGTATTATGAGTTGAGTTCTTGACTTTATAGCAGTTTAAAATACAACTCTGACTGTGCAAAGTGTCCAAGTGTTCAGTGTCTATTTTCCTCATCATTTCTTGTGAGACATTTGAAATTGATGATTAGCTTGGATTGTGTCATACATTGGTCATAAACTGGAATGGATGTGAACAATATGGAGGTAAACCAGGCACATCCCTGAAGCTGTTGTCCTTATAGTCTCTTTATAGTCATTCTATTGATTTAGTTCATCACTTAAAACTCTACTTAATAGTTGGATCAAAAAATAATAATAGTAATAACCTGGAGTTATGAATCCAAGAAAGGTTGGAAGCTTCCCCTTTCTTCAATCTTCTCTTTCCTTTTAATTAATTAATACTTTTCAGAATTTTCATTTCGATTTTCTTTTTGTATTTTCAGATGTAAAAATATACCATGGAGCACGGATCTGCCATCAACATCTGTGATTATAACATTTCATAATGAAGCTAGGTCAACTCTACTACGAACAGTCGTCAGGTAGGTCCCCCAATCTATTTTCTATATTTCATACATTTACTTCGCTCCTCGCTTACCTGTCTCCCCACAACCTTAGCACCTCATTCTACCGTGTCTAGTATGCCCTGGTAATCTTTTAACACTGTGCACCCTTAGCGACCGGCTCCTCCGGTCGTTGCCCTTCCTTCTCATTGCCCTTCCTGCACAGTGTTAAAAGATTACCAGGGCATACTAGACACGGTAGAATGAGGTGCTAAGGTTGTGGGGAGACAGGTAAGCTTGTCACTCGTAAATATATAAACCAGTAAGTTTTATGATTTGCTGAAGGCTTTTGATATTTCATCCTGTCCAGCTTGCTCTACTTTGATGTAAACTAAGCATCCCTTCAGCATTTTGTTTTTCCAGACAGGGTATTAAGGAAAAAGAAAAAAACCTTGTGCAGTTTTCCAAATCCTGTCAATTTCAATAAACTTATGTTTTAGTCCATGACTCTCAAAAACACGGTTTTACATTCCTTAAGTGATCCTCTTTCACAAATGAATTGGAGTAAAACGCTCTTTTAAAACTTAGCCTCCTGCGTCTGAGGAGAGTCTCAGACAATCATGAAAGCGAGAATACGTGGTTTCCCCTCAAACAGACTCTATAGACTCCCACATATTACGTATCGCTCATAGGGGCTCACTCTCTCAAACTCGCTACAATTGCATCCACGTACAATTTGTTCTCCTTGTATCATTGATGTTTCAACTTTTGTAAAGAAATTAGGGAGATGTGCGTCTTCGTAGGGAAGAAGCATATACATTACATTTAATCAACCTCTTTTTTCGGATCGAGAGCCAGGTCTCATAGAGCACAGTCAGGTCGATTGTGATTAATCAATACTGGTTGATTAGTATCCTCTTGTTTTCAGTTTCTAGCAACCCAAAGACAAAATTGAGGGGAAAAATAAAAAATAAAAGGGGGGAAAAGACAGAAGGATCTGGCCATGCAATAAAAACTAAAGAATTGTACAAGTTTCAAAGGGTATACTGTAACTAGTTTGTCCTAACATTAGGTTCATGTCATCACTCCTCATTAACATGACCACATTCACAGAATCGTTGAATTTCCTCTCCGCCGTTTCAATCGGCCGAGGTGAAAGAAGTAACCTTTTCCATTCACCCTCTACAGTGGCTAACTCTTACTCCCCCCTCCCCCTCCCCTGCTTCACGCCATCAATGTCAAGCATGATAAGAAACACTTGGAAACATTTAATAGGTACAGTAATGACAGAGAAAATAGTACAAAAGAAACACATTATTTGAATTTGAGGAGGGTTTCTTCCCTTTGCCTTATGTACAGATGACCTTCAAAGGATTGAGGAGCCACTCCCTTCCCACTTGAACACCCCCCCACCCATCCTTGAACTTGAAGAAACCCTGTACAGATTGAAAACAAATTTCCACCTGTATTTTGGTACAATAATGCTCCTCCTGCACAGAGTCTATAAAGTAGATAAGTTTTCATTAACATTAATGAAGGACAAAACGGTTAATTACAACACAGTTCCCCCCCCCCCCTTTCTTTTACAAAAACTTGACACCCTTTTACTCGGTGACATTTATTTTATAAGACCAAACCAGCCTCTGGTACTTAGATCCCCACATCAAACATATAATATACAAGACACAAAGTGAAAAATATGATTTGGTTCAAAATCTTGTGATATCACTACTATTTCGATAGCATCTAAATATACCATGTACAGTAGATTAATACTGTTCTTATAAAATAACAGAGAGTACTGTGACCTTGAAGAGTACAAGGCAGGATTACATCCATCTGGAGTCTGTGAATAATGAATCTCTTGTAAGAATGAATCAAAGTTTGTAATCCTTTTGATGGATCTATTGTATATAATAATCACACCACCAGTATTACAGGTGCGGACAGTTACGATCACTTCGGGATGATGTGATTGGAAGTCAAGGATGTAAACACCCTACAATGAGATTCCTTTCATTTGAGTGATTGGATGGATGGAAATAAAGTTTTGATAAAAGATCAATTTTAAAATCACTGCTATATAAAGTACTACATGAATATTTTTTCCAGTTGTGCACTTTTTTAATTTGGAATGAAATGAGCAAGTGAAGGAATTTTGTTTAATAAGAAGGACAAAGGGAAAAGTTCAATCTTTTGAATCATTCAGCAATATTATATTTTAACTAAATATTTTCTTCTTGGGGGGGGGGGGGGCAGGAGAGGGAGTTGTAGGGAGAGTGATACCTATGTACTATTTACTTGTTGTGGTGCATATTTCTTGTAGCTTTGACTTAAATTTGATACACCTACAACACTGTGTTTTGGTATTTGATTGGTAGGATAGGTTGTAAAAATCCAGCAAACAGCTCTGAGCTGTTTGTTACAATTTCAATGTATCCTTTGCCTCCTCTTGTTTCTCTCTCTTCTCTCTTTTTGACCCTCCTCTCCTGTCCCTTCCCCTCCCTATAGCTGCAGTCCTGATCCATTAGAGATAAACATCAGCTATCGACGTTGGATGTTCATAATTATGTAATTTCAATTTGTTAGGAACAGATGTCTTGCGTTGGGTTCAAGAAAG
>JXUT01150724.1:0-12392 GCA_000934455.1 Apostichopus parvimensis | reverse complement strand
CCCCCCCCCCCCCTCCCTGTACATGTCATTATATCCCTCAAAGGTTATCTCTCATATACTTCACTATTCATTTATCTTGTAAATTAGTTTACAGAACAGAATCGTGTTTATAAATTTACCAGAAATAGACTTGGCTGAGTTGTAATTTAATCTGTTATTTTATGCTTGACTTGTAAACTCATGTAAGGATAAGGTTTCAGCATGATATATACTGAGAACAACAACATAACCATGTCTGCAGGAAGTACTGCGTTTCTATAACCGGTGAAGTGTAATAATCATTAAGTTACCACATGAAAATAACTCAACATGACATTAATGTAGTGTGATATAGTTTGGTTCCATGATCTTGGAAATGATGGTTCATATGAGGTTATTGTATCTCTCATGTAATTTGATGTTGCTTGATATTTTAGCTTCTCATTTCCTTTACAGTAAGAGATGAATTGTGTACAATAAAACAGGGAGCTCGGCCTGTCATCGTTTCAGTTTCACATTATTATGTTCTATGTGATTAGTATCTCCCAACAGTGTGGTGACATAAATGGAGATCAGTGTATATATAAGGATTATTTACCAAACTCGGCAATACTTTTAAATCTTTATGCATGCCTGATGGGGGGAGGGGAGGGGGGGTCTCAGGGGATATATTACAGCCCTGGAATCTATCATCATATAGGGGGCCAGACATATTTAGAGGGGAACTGGTACATTCTCACATTATCTTTCTGTTTCCCACCTCCCCATTCCTACTGGTTAGCTATGATAATGGTAACAGAAGACTGCTGAGACATTTAATGTCATAAAGTAAATTATATATTTCTTGCACAATCAATATTTACAACTTAATTAGGTTTTTTGTTTTTTTGTACACATTAAGTAACGTTACTTGTGAATATTGTACCAGATCTCCCTCATGCTTTTTGAGATGGTTGATGATGTTTTATAAAATTAACAAATAAAAACTTTTGTTTTTAATATTCACAGGGGAGATACAAGAGTCTGGAAGCCCATCACACAAGATGATTCAGGAAATTTTAAGGTGTCACTGAAGGCCAACAATAATCAACAGGTAATATTAAAACTAAAAATGCTTCCACAAATTGCATCATCAACTAAAGTGCACAAAGTCTCCTAAAGTAATCTTATTCAGTACTAGTAGAGAGTCTTCAATCACATTAACCATGATGGGATAATTTTCATCCTTAGTTCCTGTCCTTCCTGCAATTTAGGATGAGCAAAAACAAACTTGACATCAAAATGAAGCGTTTGACAAGTTACCGAAACCTTGACCATTTTTATTTACGTATTACTTTATAATACTGTATATAGCCAATGCAATGCTGAAAAGAAGGCGTACACCATCAATTATATTTTGTGTGTTAATTGTGAAATGCATGTAAGGGCTACATGTACATATGTTTCGTTTATCTACATAAATCTTGTTGGAGCATTTCCTTCAAATGGATCTCATTTTCAGCCCAAGTTACAGGAGGAATTTGACATCATCGGGGACCGGTCATCCGTTCTGTCATTTTCAACAATATGCCGGGAAATATGAAACAACATTCCATGCATACATTAATGCTGCATAAAATTAGTAATTAGGAATGGAACCTAGTCCTTGAAGTAATATGTTGCAGGCATCGTGAGCTTCCAAAGTAAAATTTTGCCTTTGTAATTTAAAAAGAAAGGCTTATAGAAGTATGAGAATGTGATACATGTAGTAGATCTACTAGATGTATTTCGCGTGTCTTTGGTTAATACTAAAATTTCCAAATATGGTACTACTGTGTGTCATTCCGTGGTGTTTCCTGTTATAACTGTCATTGTCCAATAGCTCTGTATACCCGCCCACCTGTGTAGTGACGTTATCAACAGAACCACGCATAACAGCCCAGTGAATCAATTGCGATGACACTATTTACAATTGAGGTGCAAAGTGAATCTTTCTTCTGCACAATACTCTTCAACATCCTGTTCAAATTCACACTTTTACAATCAGACTTTTTGTTAATATTGTATGGCTGTAATTACTATAATCAATGTTACTATACAGACTATCAAAACCCTACTTGACCTTAACAAGAAACTGTTTTCAAAGGAATGGAATTTTGAGTTGACCTCATTTCACTTCTAGTTGAACTCTGTTAGTATTGCATAGTATGGAAGATCAAGGGTTTAACATGTTTGTGCTCCTGTAATAATGATGTTTTGTTTGTTTGTTTGTTTATATGTGTTTGTTTGTTTGTTTATATGTGTTTGTTTGTTTATTTTTATGTGTTTCCTTTTGCTGAAAATCTATACAGCATTAAGTACTTACAAAAGAACAAAAACCCACAGATAATTGCAGTATTGCACTGTATGTATTTTGTCTGACCTTCAACAAATCAAGTATATATAGTATTTTGTTGCCAGTATACAGTATGTACAGTATATATGTTGTTGTTTACAGTTTGTGATTAGTGTATCATTTAACGTATGGTCTATAAACACATGAGTTTTGTTTTATTGACTGTACGGGCACCTATCAGGCTTGGCAGGGCTATTACAACTACAGTGTACAGTGCCAAGTTTGTAATATACGCAGAGACTATACATGCTATGTTCATTTTAACATCTTCATGCATTCATTCCTGGAAAAGCTATTTGTCTGTATAATCCACAGCTTTGACTCAATTTTCTGTACTTGTTTAACAGTTCACCATAAAGTTAAATACAATATTTGGCAGGGCTTCAAATATATCACTACAATATACATTGTATAAAAACTGCATTTTCATCAGTCATGGAGAACCTGTAATAAATATTATAATAATAAATACCATATATTGAAGTGCTGTTATCATGAAATAAAACATGCTCAAGAGCACTGTACAAAATGTGTACAATGAACCTTTCATTCTAAATATTGAATTTTCACTGCAGTGTACAGTATCAATACAGTTCTTTATTGTGGTTTATTACCCTGTCTTATATCATGTTTTACTTTTACTGCTGTTGTTATTACTTTTAGGTTTTCTTTAGTTTGGTATTTTTATATTCCAGGTTTTGGTTCTTTTGTACAGTGCTCTTGAGCATGTTTTACTTTTATTGCTGTTGTTATTACTTTTAGGTTTTCTTATGTTTGGTAATTTTATATTCCAGGTTTCGGTTCTTTTGTACAGTGCTCTTGAGCATGTTTTATTTCATGATAACAGCACTTTAATATGGTATTTATATTTATTATATTTATCAATCAGAAATGGTAGGTGAAGGGAAAAAGAGTTTCCTCTCTCAGGATACAGTTTTATCCTCCACTTTACCTTAATGTGATTTCTTAAAAACAATGAAAGGAAACTTGATACTAGGTACAATTGTTTCTTCTCTTTTAGCATTCCCCTGCCCCCCCCCCTTTTATTCACCCTATCTAGTAGTGAAATGATTTGTAGGTAAAATAAAATAAGCTTAATGTATATCCTATAATCTGTGGAAATCTGCTAGAACGGTCATCAACAAAATAGATCTTGAAAATCTGTCGTTTTGAAATTGCCTCTATTAAAATAAATCAGGGGAAAACAAAAGCATGCATGTATGCAATATTCCACAAAAAAAGCCTAACTATTTCTAAAGTTAAAGTTTATTTACCTTCTCATGAAGGAGCAAGTGTTTTACCCGAATCTTTTCTTTTTTTTTAAAGGAGTTTCTGCATCCTGGAAGTAAAACAAATTTTACCCCTAAAGGATATGGTGCTCCTCAACCAGCGGCGCCCATTGCAGCACCCACACCACCAGGAGGAAGAGGGTCAGCCCAGGTCGTCCATCTACAGTTCAACTCCCCTGCCGGACTCTACTCGGAGCAGAACATCGCAGAAACCTTTAAGGGTCAGACTGAGGGGATGATAGATGACTCTGTGGGGAAGTAAGAATTTAAAAAACAAAATGTCTGGTAACATTATGATACAAAGTCTACATAATGTGGCTCCATCCGGAAAGTTATGGACTTGGACCATTTGGCTTGGGAGGAGAGTTGCAAATTTACATTTACTTTATGACAAACCCGTATATATACCAAATGTCTGCTCTCACTTCCCTGAATTAGTAAATTTAACCCAAATGTTGTGGTCGTGGAGTATTCTATAGGGATCTCCAAATGCATTGTTAACTCCTTTGGATCCTTGAAAATTACAGAATGAAAACTGTCAATAAGTATATGTTTAATACATGAGACTAATTAAAACAATTTCTATACTGAGGGGAAGTGGGAGGGGAAGGGGGAGGCTGTGGTGGGGGGAGGTGAGGTTGTGGTGGGGAGCCGTTAGAGGCCACATCACATGGTATACCATAGAACGAGTGATCACACATACTGCTGATGGAAGATTCTTGCCGCATTATGGCAATATTTTGTATAGAATTTTGTAACCCTTATTATCTTAACAACGTTTTAGCAACTACTCACAACACATCCTGTGATGGACAAACTCAAATTGCTGAACCTGCCGCAGAAGAACACAAAGTAATAGTGCGTATATTCCACAGTTTTAAGTTGCAGGCATTGTAAATGACACACCCTCTTCGAAAGTTTCAACAAGGTCATTTACAGATCTAGGATTACATTTCTGGTTCAGTTTACATCTCAAGTGTTGTCATGGTTCAGCTGTTTTGAATTCTCATCATAAACACTACTGCAAGCCCTAGTGACCGTGTAACAGTGAGATTATTCCTAGTAAAAGCTGGTTTGGCTGAGCCTATATTAATGAACTAGCTCTGTAAATGTGCACTGAGCTGAAAATTGTTGGGATAAAGGTGTTTTTCTTCTTGAGCTGAAAGGAAAGGGCTAATAATTTCAAATTGCCATTTATCGACAATGCAGAAAATGGCAGAGATGATAAATATGACAAATGAATGAAATTGACAGATTGGTATATTGTTTGCTAATTGCATCTGTAGACAGAAACTGACCTTGATTCTTAGGGTGAGGGAGATTTATAGGATGTGGAAGGGTGAGGGGGATAGGATGGGCTAGAAGGGAAGAAGGATTGCATGCCGTGATAGCACTCTCCCTCCCTTATCTCCCTTCTCCACGATAAACCTTTTTTCTGCTAACGTCGCCGATATGTATCGGTTTACATCGATGCAGATACTTTTAATTTATCACTATTAATTTCTGAGCATTTTTGTTTGTGATTCCACAGTGATAGTTACCAACCTCAACCATATCAGCCAATGAGAGACACTGGATTCAGTCCCAAATCAGGTGAGGTCAGCGGGACCAAGGAGGTCAGCGCGACCAAGAAGGTCAGCGCGACCATGGTAGAGACAGAAAAGGGAGAAGAGATTCAATATTCAGGTTACATCAATCCTAGCGCTCAGTCACGATCGTTCAAAATGTTGAAGGAGATACTGGATGCCGAGGACGAACTGCCCCCTCCTCCTCCCGAATTTTTGGCTGATGCGGTTGTCACGGAAACGGAGAATGACAAAGGCGGTGCAGGTGCATGTTTGTTCCCTTGTTTGTGCTAGACTCATTCTATTAACCTTTAATCATTAACACTCTGTCAGAGAGGATGAGATGCAAATGATCAATATAAATATGCATATATGGTTACGATGCATTTATAAATATCATTATATATTCATATGAGGGAAAGACAATTTGCTGATTTAGAAAACAATGCCTTGTATGTATAAAAGTGATACTATAGTCTTAACTTGGATTGTTGAGAGCGATGTTATCTTGAAATTTCTTTTTTGAGAAACTCGTTAATATTTAGTCATGAGGAGAAGTGCAGAAAATTTATTCAAAACTAGTGAAGAACTGAAAATTTACATTGGATTCAGCTTACCTGTTTCCTCAAAACAATTGCACTATTCTCAAATTTTCTTCAAATAATATATGCACATGTGGCATGGATATTATAAATCTGTGCTTTATTTCCAAAAGAAACTCCCATTTTTCAAAATTCAAAGTTAAAACAGAAAAACACAATAAACCAAGACCAAGAAACTGATTTCCCTGTTTAGTTAATTTAACATCAGGCTCTGTTTTTGTTTTTGTTCAGAAAGTGAACTTAAACAAAAAACAATGAAGTGATGATGATGGGAGAAATTATCTTAGGTTTCAAACTATTAATTTGATATAATTTTTGCTTAAAGTGCATCTCACCTTCTCTGACATATCCTATTAGATTTCTTTGTTTGTAATCTTGTTTCAAATGTCTTGGATGTTTTTCAATACTTTAATTTCATTTTCCTCATATTTTACCAACTTTCCTCAGGTTCATTTGATATTCCTGTAGGCCTAGATACCTGGTATATTTATTACATGGAATCCCATTTTTGCATTAATTTTCAAGTTTCCATCATAGTTCCCACTGAGGATTTCACTGTTGTTAAAATATCACATATTTGAGAAACATGCGTGTCAACTTCGATTAAATTAGTAAATAAGTAAGCAGACCCTCAAAGATTAGAGGTATTATGCTGTTCCATAAACAGAGACCTGGTGACTGATAGCATTGAAGACCAAGTGTGGTCGTTATCCAACGGTACATAACCTTTGAGCATTATGATGTAAATAAAGAACAAAGGAACGATCAATGTGGCATGATGTGTTGCATTCAGCTTAAAGCCATCTAAAACCAGCTCTAAGCTTGATAATGAAGTAATGAAAAGCTCTGACTTAACTTATTTTAGAGGCTTGTAATGTACCTTAAAGTTTGGAGAGGTCCTCAAAACAAAATTGGCTGGATTCATTTTCTGTTGGACTGATGAAGCTTCATGAAAGCAAAACCTAATGTTAATAAATAACTTATGCTTATAATCCCAATGTTAAATACATTTTAGCTTAATAACAACACTGTATTCAGGGTTCATGCATAAGTTTACGAGCATATCCACCCAAATTGTGCTGAATCGTTTTTGAAGCTCTGAAATGCAAGAGAATCAAAAACTTACAAGATGATGCTAAAGATATAATTAAAAAGTTAATAAGGGCTCTTTGAAAGCTTGCGACATTTTACAATTTCAGTATGTTTTGAGCAGGAAACTGTTTTTATGAAACACATGGGATCTGTTTTGTTACTGATTTATGTCAAGTCAGCAAAAAAGACTTATGACAACAGCATTAATTTTGATTACCAGAAAACTTAAATTAATGTGCCATCCAAAGGATGGCAAACATTTTTGAAATTTGAAATTTGCAAGTCATACAAGAGATACAAGGTGGATGAGCCCTGATATTCAGTAAAGTGCTTTACCGATTAGATTATTTAAATACAATAACAAATATTCCACTCATAACGACCATATAACAAGTTTTTCAATGTAACATTTCACCATTTACCATTCTTCACTGCTACACAAATATTACTTCATCAAAGTATCCACTTACTGACCTTTTTAGCATATTTGTATTAACCCATCTAGCCATTTCTCATCATATCTGTTTGACCGTGGAGGCACCCATCGTGTATGCATAGCCTGACCAGAAAGCAAACTAATGTATCCTAGATTTTTTTTATGTTAATGCTTCTTAAATAGAAAGTACTCAGGAGGATAAGTGAAGTAGAGATTCACTCACTCTTTAATAGAAGAGAGATTTATTAGTTTATAACATGTACTTGTAACCTACTGTAGCACCAGGCTAGTCTATTTTTACATATTATCTGTTAGCTATAAATGCTTATAGTCACAACTTCAACCCAACGGAATCCGAACTATCTTGCATTAACCATAGCTGTTTACCCTGCTTCCCATTTCACAGACCCTAATCTGACATACAGACAATAAGTCTGTATTGAATGCATGCAACAGCTTGATATAGCACAGATGTAGGGCGGCACAGATACACTAATGAAAGTTCATTCTCTCTCTTGGAATGAACTTTTGCTTCAAAACTTAAAAATCGCTTTGTGTGGAGTTTACAACAAAACTACTTTAGAAGGGGAAGTTACAGCAATGGCATTGCTACTTAGAGTACTAATGTGCAACCTTGTTTAACATAATTCTGCATAAATGAAAAGATTTGGCATTTATTTTTACAGACTGCTTCCTTGTACGGCTGTAGCTTCTGTATGAAACCCCCAATTAATATCCTGCATTCGGTATGAATTAACCATCCTACACTATATATCATGGTACACATTCAGCAAGTAATCCATTAATTTAATGGATGCATGAGAGCAACTAATTATTCAAAAACTAAGTCAGTTCTCAACTGTGCATCCTACTGGGTGACTTAGAGAAGGAAGTACCCAGAACCAACCCCGCCATCAGTGCTTAAACTTTGAAAGGTTATTGTAACAGTCACTGCATGAGCATATTTAGTGAGGTGTTGACACTTGGTCTGCTGGTTCTTGTCACTCTTAAGTATGAGGCTGAGATTGATGGTTAACATCTAACCCCTTAGCAACCAGAGATTGTTTATCAAATTGCCTAGTGACTACAACTTCACAATAAAGACAAACCAATGGTTTGTTTTCATTGAGTCCCTGCTAAAGGGAACATAGTATCTGTGCAGTCAATAGTGGACATGGTGTGGGTGTGTGTGTGGATGTATTTGTGTGCATACACAGTTTGTAGATTTCATTTCTAAGGTTAAGGAGCCTATTATGGTTGCTGGAGGTCAAAAGTCACTTAGTGTCAGTAGACTTTATATTCTCAAATCCTCTTTCATCTCCCTTGAATGCTGTATTGATTTGAGCCATTGATTCAAGGCAAACCTGAGTCATCATGTTTTGTTTTTTAAATCCCGAATAAACTTTTGAACCGAAATAAATCAGCAAATAATCTATCATTAATTACAAATTTCTGATAAATCCTGTGGTTTTACTTCTTCACCAACTACAGTAGTCTATAATATTAGTAATTGACTAGCACTGCATCTCTATTATTGTCATATTTGGTACATACGGCCATGCATTGTATCCTGTAGAAGGTGTCTGACAAAAAAAAAGCCAACATTCTGTTTATATACCATGGGTGAATAAACATAAAAATATCTCCAAAACCAGGAAGTTATAGATTAGCAAAATAAACATTTTACTATCAGCTGTTAGTGATGTGTTTACTTTCATAGTTGGCAATGACAATACTGTTGCGTGGGCGATATGATATGAAGACATTATTGTTGATAAGAAGATGTGATCGCAAGACATGGAAGTTATACATAGGAGTCGTACTTAATGAGTTAAAAGCAGACCGAATATTTCAGTGCGCTAAATTTGCTAAATTTTAATTGACCAAAAGAACTTTTCCCATCTTTATAGCCAGACATGGTAGGGGAATGGGGGGGTGTGGGTTAGGTGGCAGAGGGGAACATAAACAACAGCCAAATGGTAGTGCTTTCAGGTTTCTAGTAACAACCGTGTAAAAGGTCATTTCTCTCAGTAGTTGAAGCATTTTTAATTCAAAGCTATTTAATTTTAAATCCCGTTTCAAAAAGTTGACTCTATCAACAACAACAAAACAGCTGTTGTATACAGTACCGATGGAGTTTGTTTGAATAACTTTTCAATTTTGTAAAATGAGATTTTGGTATTGAAGCAAAATATTGAACAGATATACTTTAGATTATGAGGCCAGGATAAAGAGTAAAAGAGGGGAACCAACTCCAGCTTTAATATCTCTCTTCAAAAAAGCTCAAATGTTGTCTTGAAAAGTCTTGTTGTATTAACATAGCAAAGTGTGTTGATTATACTTCCATTTCTGTAGTTTAGTCTGCTGTGGTGTTTTTCTGTCTTTCAATATTCAACAAAAACATTCAATATTTAGGAAGATTAGCAATCCACAAATCCATCAGCTAGCACCCAGGTGCATTACTTTTTATGAAAAATGAAATACAGTCAGATTAGTAAAGATGAGTGCACAGCTATTTTATATGATAGCATCCTTTCTGTGTATCATCAGTTGCATCTAATTTATGTTTTATTGGCCATTTTTTAGTTCTTTGTTTCTAATTTCGTTTCAAGTAGTTTGATGCATCATACCCTTACAATTCTTAGTTTTCATTGCATGTCCCTAATACCTAATTTTCATACTTTTTGTTGATCATTATTGTATTAACAACTGCACCAGCCTTGGACCAACTCCGAAATATGCAGAATTCAAGCCAACGAATTCCCATATTAAATTTTACAATCGATTTAGATGATACCAAAATTATGTTGCCAGATGCAAAAAAAATAGCATCTGAAAGAGTGTTCCCTCGTCGATATAAAATACCATGGCGGAGTAGCAGTTGGGTTACTTCTATTTCCACCAGGAAAAATGTAGCTGTGTTACAATTGTTGTTAAAATTTCTTCTAATTTAGTATCACTGTCATGTTTAACTATTGCTCTTATAGGCTAATTTAGAAAGATAGAAAACTATGTTTTAATACTATCCTTTGTTGGTAGTGATATCATTGTTTAGCTTGCCACACACTGCCCCAACTGAACTCTACAATACTCAACTCGACTGTTGCTATGCAGGTAATCTGGGATAGTCAGGCAGTGTGTGCACTTACGGCTGCGACCGATCCAGATTCATTCGTGTTTTGTACTTCCAGCCGGTTCGCGGACCTGATTGTAAAGGTCCCGCGACTCATGACTAGAACTGCCCAGTTTCACCAAATTTGTATGTGACTTTAATTGTTAAGAATAACACAGTCATTCAGTGTGCGATCATGAGTCAAATCAGTATGCGTGAATCAGTCGTGTGAGTATTGGGTGTGTCGATGACTATCGAAAACTAGTTCACGACAGTCAAGAGTTGCGTCTTGTCTTGGTCATTCTCCAGTCGGCCAGTATGTAGCCAGCTTAACAGGGACTCTAATTTGGTTCAAATCGTGACTGTTTTTGCGTGCATCATCATAATACACCATGTGTGATGAATGAAAAGCAACGCTAATGCAAAACCGAATAGCTCAAAATGAAATGTAGGGAAAAACATAATGAGGTTTCAAAGTACTCATCAAATATTGAAACCAATGCGATGGAAAAAGGACTATGTTTGTAGTGAATGGTTTTGTTTAGTCTCCATTTATCGGAGGTGAAAGTACAAAGTACAATAATTGTTTCACCACTCGTCTCTCAAATCAATCTTATTACGAATAGAAAGTCAAACATTGCAAACAATGATTACGATAGACAAAGTAAATGAAGGATGTCGAGACGTTCATTATACAAACCTTGCTCGGCTGAAGAGTTTCATTTTAGGGTTTGAATGTATGGTGGAATGCAAAAAAAACACGAATGTACTGGAGATGTAAGGGTGTTAATACAAAGATATTGGAACAAATGACTCATGCATCCCAAAAGCAGTGATCATCGATCATTTGTAATCCAGAAATGTACCAAGGATAAAAATGTGTAGAAATTATAAAATTTTGAACAATTTTATGAGAATAATTGTAAGACCTGTTGGACCTACTGTATAAATGTGAAGTCTAATTGCATCTATTATCAGACAACCAGTCGGTAATATAGCAAAGTGCAGAAATTTAGTGAGGACACTTAAATTACGATGATATTAACATTCTGAGTAAATTTAGCATTTAGGCATTGTGTGAAAAATAAGCTGCTGAGGAGGCTGCATCATCCTGCAGCCAGGCTGCGTAGGATGTAATCTATTGTGCTGTTGAATTCAACACAATAGGCACTGGCGGTCTGCCAAGACATTCTCTATTGTTTGCAGCTGCTGCAGCTTTTCCATTTGACACAGTGTCTAACTATGCTACCATCAAAGAGTCTCTATTTAGGAGATATGTGCATTAAGTCACAGTTTACCATACCAGTCTGTTTCTTGTCTGTAGGCTGAAGCAGACTATATGACTTTGTATCATACCAGTCTGTTCTTGTCTGTAGGCTGAAGCACACTATATGACTTTGAATCGTTGGTGAAGTTCATGGTTTTACAAGTTACTGCAGTATTTCGAGTCTTGTACCATGGTCAAGTTAGAGTAGATATTTAGACATTTCTGTTTCAACTTCATTAATCAAAATTATCTACTTTTAACTTTTAACGTGAAGTGGCCCACCAAGCCTCTCCTTCAAGTACCCGTCCTGCCGGAATGCGCAGTGTCAAGCCCCCCACAAGAGGCCCAGTTGCACCACCAGCCCAGCAAGTACGCGACCTACCAAACTGTGCCGTTTGCCAGTCCAACATCATGTAAGTATTCGTTTGTGACCTTTGACCTCTTTGAGGTGTGTTGGCTTCATTTACTACATTCTGCTGTGTAACTATGCATTTTTTTATGCAGTCATTTATAGTAGCTGTAGTGTGGACCCATTGGAAGATGACCTAGTGTTAAGCTTTCAGAATTAGATTATGGATGGCTTTCATGTGTCCTATATCCATTCTACATTGTGTTGTTAAGTGACATTAGAAGCTGTGACTTTATGTATCTGGCAATGCCTGGTGTTTTTTTTTTT
>JXUT01150713.1:0-13937 GCA_000934455.1 Apostichopus parvimensis | reverse complement strand
AAAAGCTTTTTAATGTAACTGCAGACAAGTTTCATGTACTTAAAGGTAAGCTGTATTGACCCCAAATATGCTAGTTTTAAAATATGGTCACCTTTGGTCAAATATCTTAGACTGCTTTCATTACCACATTGGAGGAAATTTACCTCACTTGGGCATTCAGTCACCATGTGTGTTCATTTAGAATGTCCGAGAACAATTTGCAGAGTAAAGACCTCAAGGAAAGTACTTTTTGAAAACGTCTAGCAATTACAGCACGATATAATGTGTGGCCTATACAGACTACCCTTTAATATGGTACGATCCACATACCAGGTATGAAGTGCATCCAAACTGGGGTGATTATTGACATGGTCTTTAGTCTGACCACTGTCAATCTCAAATAAACCTTACCAAAAAGAAATATTCCAAATGGCTGGTAAAAACTTGTATGTTGTACTATCACTGATTAAAGGGAAACTGACATAGTACTTAAATCAAAATTATGCAAGATTTTTTTTTAAATAGAACTAGTTTGATAGTATTAAAGCTTTAACCATGGATGGGTTTTATGTCATTTTCATTTGAATAGCTTAAAATCTACCAAAATTTCACTTAAAATACTGGAAACAAGAATGGATTGGTTGATACAGACATAACAAACAATAAGATGTGATACATTGTATTCTTCTTCCATTTATTAAGAAAAACAAACGAAGTTACAGAAAACGATAAGTTCTGGTTAGTTGGTCACAAAGTATGGACGGACAAAATGACAAGTAGCAAACTTCCTAAAAATGATAAAAAGACATGAAAGAGAGAACAATAATTACTATATAAATATTAAAGCCCTGATTTTCTCCTGTAACAATTGAATATTAACAAGTGAATACACAACATGAAGAAAATGGAAAACAATGGCTTGTTTTGTTATTTTGAAGGGAAGAACAAAACGGTAGGATTGGTTTTAAGTTCTATAAAACAGAACTCAGTAAGTACATTCTTGGGTTTTTCGATTATAAGTATGGGTAAACATTACCCTCAAGACTGAATTGAATACTTAATGTAAAAGACAAATTATGATGGTTGTATCTTGTTTAACATTTCTTTCGATGTAAAACGGAACGTAAATACTACTACTACTACAAAATTCAAACTTACAAAAACACAAAATGAATCGAGTAAAAACACTTCACAGTAGTACAGAATGTTGAGAAAGATTTACAAAATGGAAAAGACATATTTGAGTGATTTGTTTTCAACTAAAACTGTTACTTACATATCCTTAAATCCCTGAACTTGCATAATGAAAAGCATTTCCTCATCTTTAGCACCCTGATCAACAAACTCACTTCACCTTCACTTCTAACACAGTACTGTGTGATACATTTTCTTTGAAAGATACCAGTAAACATGATATTCGGTTGCTTTGTGGGTTAGGATATTCCCACAATGTTTACCCCCTTTAGAGTATTGAGTTTAATTCTATCTCTGATACATGATAAAAACTGTCAGGCACAAACTGGATACTTCAGCAAGTCGTGCTGGTTATGCTCGTGATATCTGTCCTTTTCCTGATGAGAACTTTCTTGTACATGAGGTACACATGCTAGTTAGCTGAAGAATGCACCTTTAGTAGATTTACAAAACCAGACAATTTTTACATTTTATGAAGAACAACAAAGTGTGCATTTCAAGGGTTTGAATGAAACTTTTTTGGCAAAACTTATTTTCAAGGAGATGTTTGAGTTAACTGTTACCCTGCATAATAAATACACAACAAAGTTGTTGACCAAACTAGACCTATAAAACCTGTCAGGCAAGAAATGAAAGGGAATGCATATCGCTCAATATTGCACAAGTAGTAAGTCTTTTGACCTCTACAGTATGGACCTTCTATGGCATGCGAAGGTTTACATCATCTATAAAGACGATTCTATCCTTTTATGAAAACTTATTTACAGTTGTTTTTTATGAAACCTTTTAAATAATGACTCGATCTATAGAATACTGTTGACAACACTATTTCAGCCTCCGTTATTTTGAAGTCGGAAGAATCAATCCTTTTTACTTCTAAGTTACAAAACTTATCTACGTGATAGTGTTGACAACATGACTTCATATCAGCCTCTGCCTATTTGAGCATATTGAAGGCTAATTACAGCTTAAGAACCACAGCTTAAGCTTTAGAAAGCTAAGAATGCTTAAGAAATACAGCTTAAGAACCACAGGCATAACATTCTTTAACACTGCATAGTTCAGAAATAAAAATCTGTTTATGAAACTAACTTGAATAGAGAATGTACATCCAACCTATCAAAAAAGATATCTGTATTGCTACTAAAAGTTGTTGAAAGGAAAAAAAAATATTCAGCAATAGTGACAATTAACTTTCACAATTCCTTAAACACTGCAACTTTCAGGTTTCCTCATCTATGCAACAAAAAAGTAGCCCACCTTCATAAATACGTAGAAATGGCTTGGACCGGTAAAACATGGTGTGGTGAGTGGCTTTGAACATTTTAAGCGTAGTAGAACTTCCAGTGCGATATTGATAACCACAACAACAAAAACTGATGCTGAGGAATAAATTTAAACTTTATTAACTTAATGCTGACTCATCTAGATTAATAAAGTTTTCATATTTGTATACCATTTGCTGGTTATTCGGACCGCTTTTTTGGGGGGGGCAATATATTTTCACTGATGAGCGCTGTTGAAATAAGACTTCAAACTAAGCATCTCATTTTACATGTGTCCTAATGGAAGTGTCATCAATTTTGTCACTTAAAATTTTACAAGTGACCAAACAGATCACAAACTTTGACTGTATATCATCTCATTTCACCTAACATATGAGTCGAAAGCAAACTGGTTTTGATCTTACCAAAAGATTTGTGCATTTTGCTTTCACCTTTTTAAGTTTTAACACATGATGGCTACCAGTCTTTTTTGATCGCGTCAGATATCTGTGCAAATTTCTCGAAATCCATTGAGGAATTCCCGTTCTTTCATTGTACCCTTACGTCTGCATCGCTGATTCTTTGTTTAACTGAACAAATTGTCTGTTGAGAACAAAGGACATTCTAGTGGCACTGTAAAAATGAAAACTTCCACAATGATGAGACAATACCGTTTTCATATAAAAATAACTCAAGATATGTAACTTCTACGCTTACAACTGTGCTGTGTATCAGATAAGCCAGACACTAATTCAATAATAGCATCTCATTAATCTGATCAGCAATGCCACCTGAGGGAATTTTCTGGAAAAAACACACACATCATTTTCTTCTTCTCTCCTTTTTTTTTTCTTTTTCTATCATATCATCTGCTGTTTCCTTAACATAAGAATAATCAAGAATATTTGCTATTTATGTATGTATGTATTTTAGATCCTCCTGCAAGCAGGAACTCGCGAAGAAGCCATCATTGGCTTATCAAAGCCACAAGCTGACCGAAGTCAGTCTCTTAGATTCATATTTAACGTCCATGATTATGAATTGTCAACAACTCTGTAACTGGACGAAGTTCCAACCTTATCATGACCCTTTTAAGAATTTTCAAAGCCGTGACAAAATCATGCCAGACATGAGGGTCTGTGCTGCAAGATTTACCATGAAACAATATGCAACTTAAATTGATTGCTGACAAACCTATTATTCAATGGCACGATTCACACCATAGTTGTCTGTGCAGATGACAAAAGCACTAGCTCCCAGAGGTCAACAAAGAAGAGATTTTACCAGAAAAAGAAATCGCCTTGAAATCTGATCACGAGATAGTCAACATTTCTTGTAAAACTTTGTAGCATCACTTTTCACTTTGTAATGATCAAATGTACTAGAAAGAGCATACTTTTTCTTTCTTTTTTTTTGGCTTCTCTCTACTACATCAAAACTCTGCCACTGAAAATTAAATTATAAAAATATTCTAAAAATTGAAATTTGCATGACCCTTATTGCATTGTTAACCTACTACCTACTTTAACATCCTCTTCCAAATTACCACATTGCATAGCCCATTGTTCTCAAAAACTTCTATCAATTGCCTTCCACTTTTAAAAACCTCTCATCTCATAACTGATGTAACTCTTTTGTCTTTGTTAATTAAAAATCAAAGATATATATTTAAAAAAATATAAACTCAGTACTTTGAAATTGTCTCTTTATGCTGCCTACAAAACTCTAAAATGATTGGTTTGTCCGCATTGGTTGATGGGTTGATCTCTGGGGTTGACGATAAACTCCTCTCGACTTTGCACCTCTTGGAAATTTGCCGACTGGATCTGAAGCAAATGTTTCCCTGAAAAAAAAATCATTTTAAGGAAATGATGAGAATAAAAATAAAGAGAACAGTCTAATAAACAATGGTAACACAAACGAGGGGACTTCAGGGTCATGAATGATACATTGACATCATATTTTAGGATGTTAAATTTTTTCAGTTTTCAAAAATAGTTTGAGTTGAGATTCAAACTGATTAAATTATTTCAAAAGGGGTGGGGGTTGGTGGTGGGGGTGGGTTTGGCAATTTCAGGCCTTCAACTGTCTCAGTCAGCAAAAGCTCTGCAAGTTGGTCAGTACATGTGGGGAACAAATGTTGATGACTACGTATGACCATTCTGCAATATTTAGTGTTTTTGGCATCAATAATGTCAATTTTAAGACTATTAATGAATCTTTAATAAATGAAATTAAACACTGCCTGAAGATGAAAACATCTTATAAATAGCATCAATATTACCATTGAAGGTACAACTCAGTTTTGTTTTTTATTTGTCTAATCTATTAATCGACCTATTTGATAGAAATTTAGAATCAACTAGAGTGTATCGACTGGAGTGTAAACATTTATACAAAGGTTGGTTCTTGCAGGAGCTTAGTTGCATATAACAATACTCTCCAGTACTCCTATATAACAGAATAACTTAGCAATGATGGACGGGTGGGAGCAGGACTTCTCAGTAGTCCAAAGGGTCACTGGGTGTGGAAAGAGCCTTCTAGCTATAAACACAAATTTTGTCCTATTATCTTTTTCATACTCTAATTATATCTTCTGTCCCTCTGCCTTGGATAATACTTTGAACCCACATAAAATAAATATGTATTTCAGGAGTCAAAAGATATGATGCCCCTCCCCCCTAAACAAGGATCACGCTTGAAAGAGTTAAAGGACAACACTATGATGTATGCAGTCTTCAAATACTTATGTAGAAGATTATTGAGCATGAGAATATACGAGCAAAAATTCTTTGTAAAGTTCAGACGAGGAAAGAAACAAAAGAGATGGTGCATGCAGGTTTCTAGATTACGTCACAGAGTCTATTTAGCTGACAGAAACACCACTGGAAACAAAACAAACAACAATTACTCACAAAAGAAGAAAGCAGAAACAAAGAAAATAATTACGATGCAAGCAAAAGAGGAGAAAACTTAAACAAAATTGCAAAGAGATGCAAACTTAAAACAGATGGAAAAAACAGGGAAAAAAAGTTGCATTAGTATTTAGAAGAGTGGCGTCGGCCCCCAATGATACCCAACAGATGCTCTCCACAGTCAATAAGAATGTTAACGAAGTCGTCATTTTTCACAAGAACGATGTTGTAATTAAGAACATTTTGATGCAATTTTGGAAAATACAGATTTTTTTCTCCCCCTATATTTGGGATGCCTACATGAGAGATGATGACATTCCCTGAAAGTTTAGACTATTTACTTTATACAAAACAACTAGATTTCACTGATTGCAAAATATGCCTGCATTTGCTTTATTTTTTCTCCTGCTAGTTCAAAATTATACCTTTGTCAATCCAAGACCATTATATTTCACATAAAATTTGCCTAGCATTCAGTCACAGCAAACATTTATTGGGTCTCCATATGTTGAGTCCTAAGCCATAAGAATGTCTTAAACTGACTCAATTTATAATATCAAAAAATTAAAATTTCCTACAAACTTTTATAAATCAAGTCTTTGCCACCCCATAACTGCATGTCTGTGATATAACTGCAATTGACACCACTTATTTTAGGTACTATTTACACTCTTTAGAAAGCAGCAATACTCAATCAGCTTATCTGCTTTTTTCTCTTTTTGTAAAACTACTCCATATTATTGCTAAATGATGTTCTTATGTCTAAAAATTGAAATATTATTTTGTTCCTAATTTAAAGGAAAAAATGACGATTAACATTCCTTATTTAATAGGTACCATGTTGAATAATTCATCATGTTTTCGTTAGGGGTAGGAAGGAGGATGGGGGTGGAGTAGATGTGTGTAAAACAGAGCATGTCCATCTCAGTTTGAGTACATCTTTATAGTAGTTAAGAATCAAACCATTATACATACAGATGAAAGTATGGCAATGAAGTAGTCAAGGTTATTGTGAGAAGATACAGGAAAGGATCGGATAAATAATGACAGCTTCTAACATATACTTGAAAGCAAATCAAGGCAAAAAAAGAGAGACATTAACAACGACAAAAACTGCAGGAGGATTGAGAAGAGATGGGTGAACTGAGTAGTACGCGTTACTTACAAAATTTCAAGCGAAAACGCGACGCGTCTGTATAGACTCACACAGCGTGTCACAGAAGACGGAAAAGTGTGACAAGCTGTATAATCGCACGGCTGGGAGCGTAAAATTAAATATATATATATGTAAACCATTGGTCTTTACCGACATACTTGCTTGTAAATGGCACGGTGGCTGTTGAATACGGTTCCCGTTTATAGCGATATGACCGTCCACCTGCCAAGCCGTCACGAATTGTAAGCCATGGACTCTCTCCAGTAGGCACGGTAGCAGGCTGCGGTAGCCTGGCGGTAGCCTGCGGTAGCAGGCCACGGTAGCAGGCTGTAAAATCGGCCAAGATACTTACACACACCAGCAGCCCAGTGTGCCCAGCTTCTCGTGTGTCCCTGTATACTTTATATTCCACATGGGATCTGATGGCTGCATCATATACGACGAAGTGACCCTAATTTGACCTGGCTTTCATGTGCGGCAAAAGAAATGGTCCAAAACGTACCACATTCAGAGTTGCTAACAGCATGCCCATGTCATTTCAGAAATTGGGATGATTTCCTTGTGTGTGTGTTTTTTTTTAGTTTTTTATCAATGCTTCCCATTTCAGGTATGGCTAAGGGAGTTAAATTCTAGATATGGTACAAGCATCTTGAGGATTAAAATATCCAGTTAATGCAGTCTCATCAATACAGTAATCAAATAGTTAAGCCCAAATTTGTCTGAAACGATTATTTCTGAAACGATGATGGGATAATTTCGCTGTCAGAATCTACTTTGGCAATGAAAAGACTGAATTCTCACTTAAAGAAGAAAGCAGCCATGATTGTTCAAACAACATTGTCCGCAAACAAAACAATGCTCACCTTATCAAATTCTATATTACATCAGGATAAACCAGTGTTAGGCTAATCACAGGAAACCCTGCAATATAGAGATCACTGATTTGCCTAGATATGATCGGTATCCGTATATGTAAGAGTCCTCCTGAACCCCTGCCCCTACCCACCCTCCCCCCAACCACCGCCACCACCACCCCCACCACCATGTTTTGTTATTTCATTTCTTCCTCTTCTTTGCTAAGTATTGACAGGTATTGACATCTTGTAGGCAGTTCTTTTTCCTTTCGAACACATATGTAAGAATTCTACCATACAGATCTTGTTAACCCCTGCAAATCTTTTCACAGAAGTGACCGATTCAATCTCAAGATACAATTTAGGAAAGAACAATAGTAATCTGAACTGATAATGCTGATTTTGACTCCATTTATTTGACAGATTTCACATAAGTTTTATCAACAACAGGCCTGTGACTAGGTTGGGGGGTTCTTAGTGCATAACCAACTCAGACACTGGGTCAAGAAAGACAGCTACTTTACTATCACATTAACACGAAGCCTAACACTTACCACACTTTCATAGCTAAAGATACCAAACCTAACCTAGTGATTTTGCATTTAAGAATCATGGCAACAGTCATTAATACTGTCATTAATTGACCAGGCAAACTGTGCTGAAGTTATTTGGGGACAATATGGCGAAAGTTTGGAAGGGCAAATCTTGCAAGAAGAGAAATGTTGGTTAAGAATGGCAACAAGATAATTTGATGGGTCAGTAGCAGTCTATACAAGGACCATCCTAAGGAAATGATGCAATGAATATGTCCTTCTGTGTTACTGTACATCAATATCTTAGGGTTGTTAAACTATAAAATCACTGATTTTTTTTTTCAATAACAGCCCAACTAATGACAACCTAATGACTGGTCTTTACAAGCAAATACACATAGACACTGCAGAGACTAAAACTAATGGAAAAGCTTAGACAAGGTTGCTAAATAGTAGAAGAAAAAAATTAAAAAGATATTAAAATCCATAATTCATAACAACAGTCTTTGGAGACGTGAGCACAACATCAGCGTCTGATGGACGATTATCTTACGGACCGAGAGACGGTTAACTCGACGTGTAAACAACTCCGGCACGGACAAAAAAGAGTTCCACATTTATATACAACTGCTCGTTCATGTAGTGACCGATTCTAAATTTCAACCTTTTGACTGAAAACCGAGGAATATTCCATGATGAGGCGAGACGCGATCTGAGCAGAGACTGGTCCAAGGGTAAAATTTTCCGGAGAGAACCGACACTTGGTGACCGAAAGATGCCCGGCGGGGAACCATCAGTATCTTGAGGGGCCTGCGCGCGAAGCCCCCGAGTAACGCCTGTGTGAGAAGGTTCGCGATAAAAAATAACGCTTTATTAGTTAAATGTCTATCATAGCTCAAATATTTTCAAAGCTTCAAAATCTGTGACCGTTCCAACTCAAAGCCACTTCATGAAAACGGAACGATAATCAATTCTGTGTCCCTATCCTTAATGGATAATCAGGAGCTCGTCTTAACGACCTCAAATGACTTCCAGAATTGAATTTGTATGACAAAGTCCTGAATCTTACCGGTACTGCTACAACTTTGCAAACTTCTCTGTTTATGACATATTTGACTGTCATTTTTCCAAACTACCATCTTTTCAATCTTTGTTTATTGATCTTTACGATAGTACTGAAAATGCAGATATGCTGAAATTAAATTCACTCTGTTGTGTGCATTATCACAGACAACTTTTGTTTTCCTTTATCAGCATAATTAATGAAACATATTTGCATTTGAAGCAAGCTAGTCCCAGTGATGCAGCTAAACCATGGAATTTAACTTTGAAGTTTTGAAGAATTCTATCATTTGCAATATTTGGATCATTTCAAATGATAAAATAGTAAAATACCCAAATGTGTGGTCTAGTGTTGTGACTGAAAAAGAAACGCTTTCAATTTTTGTAGTTTTTCTTTCCTTGAACTTAAAGCCACTGTAAAACAAAAGTTAACATACAACCTGTTTGGATAAACTCATTTGAGTCAAGCTCATATGATTCATGCATATTCATCAAGAAACTTTCTTGCTTCAAATGCTTTATGCTCCTTTAATATATACAAGCATACGAGAAGCCCTAATGCACCATTTACCACCAATCATCCACCAATATTACCCAATGATAAACCCAGGTAACCAGAGTTTACCATAATTTTATGATTATTTTGTGCACAGATATGAAGGAAAAATAAACACTGCGAAGAAATGAATATTGCATGCACAGTTTGACTATGAAGGGATACGCAATGTGCACCTTCCAAAATGAATGTTTGTCAGGAGCAAATTGTCCTTCAAACTTACGATCTCATGGGTATGTCATAGTAAGAATCCCGTCTTGAAGAGCTGTAAAGTCGGTCAAGGTAGTCGCTAGAAAGTAAAACAAATAAGTTTTTGCAAATTGTTATCTAGACCCTAGCATTCTCAACCTGTTCCATCCACCACCTTCTCTTGGGACAATTAAGGAATATCACCTAAGACCTCAGCCCCTCAACGTTCATAGCTGATGTCAGCAAACATTTCACTTTTCTTTACCCAAGATGATATTTTCAGACTTTTCAGATAAAATATAGTTCAGAAAATTGTAAAACACCCTGTGACTTATAAGCAACTTTTTACTACACCCTCCCCTTGTGGACCCCTTGTGGACCCCTTTACCCTCACAGATCCACAAGAGATTTTCGTCGACAGAGGTCCACAGTTCCAAGGTTGAGAAAGATGGCGCTGTACTACCAAGTGTTCCACTGTGCTAACAAACTAGGAGGTAAGACTTCTATTATGAAGGTCACTGGTTTGAATATTCATCTAGCATAATTACTTCTTTGTTCCTTCAAAAGTAGACAAGCAAACAAAAGCCAATAACATAAACTGTTTTCTCGTCGTCTTCAATGATTTACACGAAGCCACATTGACCGTTCAGTTAGACATACAAATACGATGAAATTAATCTCTACATAAGTGGGCACAGTGAACCCAACAATGAGAGTGTTTCACACTTATCATGATAACCGCAGAGTAAACATCAAATGAAGCAAGGAAATTGGTGCGACAAACAGGTCTGAAAAAGTCCCATCCCAGAAAGTCTCTGGTATATTTGACTCATGAGACAAAAGTTTAAAGAAGTTAAAACTAGAGTGCTGTGATATTATCTGTTATCACAAAGCAGCAAATTTGCACCTCAAAAATGGCCACCCTGCTACACAAATGTAAAAATATATAGTGCTTTCATACAGCAACGTAGTACTAACTATACTTTTCTCTAACGTAAAGAAAAAAAAGGAGAATTTACATGTTCAAACAACAAAACAATGCTCACCTTATCAGATTCTATATCACATCAGGATAAACCAGTGTTAAGCTAATCACAGGAAACCCTGCAATTTAGAGATCACTGATTTGATCGGTATCTGTGTATGTAAGGGGCCTCCTAAACCGTACCCCACCCTCCTCCCTCCTCCCCCCACCCCTCACCACCACCACATTGTACATGCCAATACTCACCGATCAGCTGAGTACATGGATCTGCGGATTTCTGGGTCGTAGTCTCTTACGGGACTTCTGCTTCTCCTGGGGTAGAGGAGGTCGTATTCCCTGGCTGAGAGAGGCATCCGCCTACTGCACAGACAAACGGTACGGAAAGACGCAGATAAATATCAGTTCTGGCTGCGACAAAGAATTGTAATGCTCAATAAGAAAATTTCAATTAAACAAGAATATTTCATTCCGAGTTTTTGATCATATTTGACCTACTGACCTGTATGGTTCATCGAGGTATCTCCTCTCATAGTCTACTTCTCTCGATAATGGCCTCCTGTAGTACGAAGCTGACCTCTCCTCCCTGTCTCGGAAGTACGGATCATCACGAAAGTCATCTCTGTAGGAACTTCTGAGAGGTCCTTGTCTCTCTCTGTCATCTCTGAAGTCATCCCTGCTTCTCCATCCTTCGCTTCCTCCGCCATTGTCTCTACCTCTACCGCGTCCTCTACCCGGTCTTCCTCTTCCTCCCCCAGACCTGTTTTTCAACAAAGTAGAAAGTTTTGTCAAGAATCTTCCACAAAATTATGACATATGTTTTAGTTGTAAAGGGTAAGTGTAATAATGACATTTGATATCAGAATAGCAATTAAAATGTGACTCTGATTTTTGTGTTTTTCCATGAAAGATGATTGCTTAAGACTTTTTTTGGAGGAAATAGAAATTAGTTGATATTTAGAAGTGACGTACTCCAATACTGACCATAAAATGCAACTTTCCAACTTCAACTTCATCAAACCACCTTTGCACACCATTTTCCTTATTACTGTGTACTAATCGTATAGTACACAGCAGCTATAGCAAATCATCCATTAGTACACTTTAGTACTAAAGAGAGCAAAAGAGATCTTTCTGCTTAGGAACAGCTTAAAGCACAATGCACTCATTTTAAGTGAATCAACTGCAATATTTCATATCTCAGCAATGGAAGTAACAAACTACAAACTGTGGTTATGACAACTGTAACCACCCTGTCCATGAGGGCTAGTTTGTTAGCATCCATGGGCTTAACATGACAATACTGGTTAAATGATACAAGGCAAATGGGCATATAACTGTGAAGCTGGGAGGTGGTGGATCGATATGCTTCATGGTGGTCGAAACTTTCAAAACTCTCCAGTTTTCACATGCATGGCTCACTGAGTCACAAAAGAAGTAAACAATAATGTACTACAAATGTTTAATTATTTTCATTTGTCAAATGAAGTGACTTACCTGTCACAGTCCCTGCTGAGGTGACCCTTACTGCCACACTTAAAACACTCTCCTTTGCTCCCAACACCAGGCATTTTATGCACATCTGTTGTTGAAAACTGGACTTTAATTAGATTACCCATGAAGCTGGTTGAATCCAACTGTGTTACAGCCTCCTGGGCCTCTGTCTCTGAGCCCATGTGCTGGAATGCCAATCAAGAATATAAACAAAATAAATAAACGGACCTTTATTTATTTTTTCTTGCCTTGTTTTAACACATTCAATACAGCAAAGATTCATCAGTAGGTTACTGCATAATAGATTTCAAAATTGTTCCCTACAGCAGCTCTGCTTCTCTGAATTGCAAACATCGGTGGAACAGTAATATTGTGAATGGTTTCTAAATAATGTAGCATTTTGCAGTGAATGTGGTCTGATGGTGCCATAATTCCTTATTTAAAACAGCTACAGCAACTGATTAGTTACTTTAGTCCACTAAGATAGCACCACCAACTGTGAAAATTAGGCATGAAAATACACATCATTCCCAGAAATTTCAACAAATTCAGTTCTAGACGTTTCAAGTCCAAAATATGTTTGACAGTATACTATGTAGCCTACACACAATGTAATTTGGATGTTATTTTAGGATACCTGCACATTTAATGGAAAGTTATAAAAATTTGAAATTACCGTAATATATAATTCATGAACATCCAAAATTTACCACTCCAGAGAGTCCAGACAGAAATGTGTTTTATTTTTGGACGAAAAAGAAACCTTTTCAAATAAGGATTTCAATTACACTAGTAATGACACTTTCCTGTGACCACATGACCTTTTTATATTAAGCTCCATTACACAAAGCAGATCAATTCAATAACTAAATGCAAATCTAAATCTAAATCCAATTAAATTTCAAAATGATGTAATGAAAAACAAAACACCCTAAATATTTCTATATAAACTTTGACATGATTTTGTTTGTACATACCACAAAGCCAAAGTTTTTGTTAGCAATGACATCACACTCTGCAACTTCTCCAAACTTCTTTAAAAGGGCCTCCAGTTCCAACCCAGTACATCCAGAGGGCAGATTTCCGATGAAAAGTTTCTTCGTCATTGTGGGTACAGAAAGCCCTGTAAATGGCAAATGCAACCAGCTTGTAAGTATTACTATAAAGAAGATCAAGTCACAACAATTTTATGCTTTTAAGTTTTGATTAATTTTAATATCATCCATGACAACCTGCACTTTAATTTAGATGGGCTGAACAACAAGGTTGGGTATCTGAAATATAAGGCTTACAACTAATAGGCAACTAATATTAATAAGCAAATAACAGTGACACCAGCATTTTTTTTTATTTAACCATCACCACACAACCAGTAGTGGCAATACCATAGCTATTAGACTATGCAAGATATTGCTTTATTGCCCTCCAAAAAACAATACACTACAGTGAAATAATTGTGTAGCTAAGAAATATAATCAAAGTAAGTTGACTGGTGAACCAGTTGCACGACTGAAATTTTAAAGCCTTGCTAACTTTAATGAAATGCTGTACAGGCAAAAGTAATGTGTTGGTGGTAAGGATCAGATCTATTCTTACCTAGGCTAACACAGTAACAGTAGTATAGTCAGTATTGCGAATTTCGGACACCTGCGAATTTCGGACACCCCTAAGAAATACACGATTTCACCATGACAACCTACAGGAAGAGCCAAATTTCACCAAAAAGTACAAAGCTACAGTTATTTTCTCTCCAAAATG
>JXUT01150708.1:0-15184 GCA_000934455.1 Apostichopus parvimensis | reverse complement strand
TCCAGTTGATTTCCTGTTGATTTATTCTCTCCTCTCAAGTCAATGATGAATAGATGATGATAGTAAAATAGTTATTGAATCAAGCGGTAAATTAAAGGGCTGTAACATAAAACAAAGGCATGATGAGATCCTTCTGATTGGAATTCTTATTCAGATCTCCCAAACATGCGGGATAAACAGAAAAGCAAAATTATTGTTGATTGTATTAAAACAAAGTGTGGCCAATCTCTGTTCTACAGCATTTGCTAATTTAAATTAGCAGGTCTTCAAGAAAAGCAATTTAGTGCTCTTCTGAGTTTCTCAGAGAAAAGTGTTACCTGCCAAATGGATGATAATCAAATGCATATACCAGTTACAATAGCAAATGTCGAGGCATACATACTTGGTCAAAGTATGAATCTGTATTAAAGACCATTCCTTTTATTGAGCATCGACTTCAATCAATTGTATTAAGAATAATGATTGTCAATGCATACAATGAACTTTTATATGTCCACGCATACAGGTGCGGTAGTTTACTCATTTAAGTTCTTTGATTAAGTACTGTATTTGGATGATATAACAATGTTGAATATAGTAGACACAGGCTTCTAGAAACTGCATGTTTCTGTAACCTCATCCAATGGTACATAGGTAATGTGTGCAGTAAATAATAAAACAAATTGCAACCTGTACCGTCCATACCTTGCCTGTGGCTGCATGTAATACTTCATATGCTTTGTATGAGTTTAGGCAACTTAATGTCACAGAGATCTGTTGTAATGCATGTCAGTGTTCTTCATGTTGTGCTATCAATCCCAATATTATTGTGTACATACTAGAACTTATAATGGGGTGTGCTTCTAGAAGTCATTATTTTTGCTTCCTAATTTCATCCATGAAGTTTCAGTTGGCACTAAACTCATGAGAGCAAGTTATAGCCCATAGGCTCTTAAACTATGCATGGCTCCCATGATGTTCTTGCTTAAATTACACAGTTAACACTATTTGTTATTAATTCGAAAGATCAGTTATGATTCAGTTTTTAGAATAATGGGTAATTTGTTCTCAAACTTTTGCAACCGAAACTTACTGTAAAACATAAACTTGATTATTCTGTAGGGTATCTTCATATTTTGATGTAAATCATGCACATTACTTGTAGAACTATTGTGAGTTCATATGATATTCAGCCTGCATATTTAGTGTGTTAAGTTAACTGCTATGCAAGCTGTCTACAAACATATTTATAAAATCTTCCCTACAGGAGTCAACAAAAGTATGTCTGTTCTTGGCCTTCTGAATAAATGTAAGACTGCACAGGGGCAAAGGTTACTTGCTCAGTGGGTGAAACAACCCTTAATGGACAAGAACAAATTAGGTAAGTAAAGAAGTCAAAATACTATTAACCCAACAAAGTAATTCTCAACTCTTTCTAAAAGTTTTGAAGAGACTTACCAAAAAGATTATGAGGAGTGAGATTGCAAGATGCAGAAGCTGACAGGGATGTATAATGTACATGGTGAGTCATACCTTTAAAAAAGTGACACTTATACAACTCTGGTATTATTAAAATATGTACTGCTTATGAAACCAATCACAGTGATGTTGAGATCAAATAGAGTTGTAAAAACGAAGATCAATTATCGACTTTCTGTAACTGACTCTGTTTTCAACGCACCAAATTACTTTATAACCAGTGATAATGCTAGTGACGTGAGGTAATTGACTACAGCCTAGCCATGGTGATGATGTACACAGGGATATTTATGCTGGTGTATCTTATTCCTGATGGTGGTGGGTTTATCTCAAACATAACAAATATAAATCAACTAAACTCATCTTACATTGATAGATAAATGATACATCAAACAACAATATCACTTACATTACGACACTATACCAACAAACCCTATGCAAACACGTACTTGCATACCCTTGGTTATACCTCAAACATGCAACTGTATGATGCAATAACAGACAATCCCGCTAAACAATCAATACGCACTGGCTAGCCTACTGTTGCATGCAACCTTAAGACAATGGGCCTAGCCATATCCTCGCCTTAGTGATAACACAACTTCATACTAAGAATTAACAATCAATCCTACACCAAGCATTCCCACAGGGAAATATGAATTTAAAGTTCATAACGATGACTGATTTGCTTAATATGTGGGGCAAAACAACCTTAACCTTGTAGTAACTTATGACTATGAGCCCTTGAAATACAGCTGAACTGGCTTTGTTGATGATTGCAAAACAATGAAGCACCCTCTAAATAATTCTATGGCAGGCCATTCTGACTGAACTCTGAAGCAGTAGTAAACTGTGACCATGGGATGTGTGTTTTATAACCTCACTATTTCTTTTTTCGGTAAGGGATAAGGGTTTTACTGGAAGTGCCACAATATGTAGCTTTTTGGAATGAGTATAGTAGAATAGGGGAATTTCATGTACCATGTTGGAAGACAGAAAATGCTTCGTTGTGAGCTATAGCTTAAGGTGTTAGTTATAAAATTTATTTTAATTTTAATTTGTGCATTAGTACTGAGAGTAGTGTGTAATTTGTAATGCTTTGAATAGTTTCTTTAAAGTAATGTCATATGTTAATGATCAAGTTACCTCTAGAGAATGCTATAGAATCATTTGGCTTTCATCATCATTGATCTTTAGAGATAAATGTTGATTTTGAAACAAATTTCAGTCTTTAAAACACATGTATTTATGCTGTTATAACAAAACAGCAATTTTGTACAAAAACACAAAACAGTTAGATACAGTATACTTAATGGCAGTAAGAGCTAAGTTTGAGTAAACATAGCACTGTCAAAGTATGTGAAAGCCTCAAAATGACACAAAGTTACTAAACCATTATAAAGATGACAAATATTTAAGAAATGTTTTCAAACTAATAACACAGTAATATTTTAAGTTTTGTCTGTTACTTACACTGAAGTTTCTGCTTAACAAATTTAATTGATTAACACTTGATTTCTGTTAAATGGGTCATTACATACAAAATCAAAGAAAATCTGTTAGGTCACCTCTTGGATTTGGCTCTCTTGCATAATTGGTAATTATTGGTAAGTTAGGAAAATCTACAAAATTCGAGAGCCGTCGGCCTTGTACAATTTGAGTTACAGCTGTTTGAATTTGAGGTGCTCACTTTTGCTCAAGCAAGAGTTTCTCTATCACAAAGTACCAATTTGGAGTCTTCATAAATTCGTGCTAAAACATGGTAGTCATGGAAATGTCTGAGAGGCCTAGTTTTTAGCAAGTATAAAAACAATGGAAGAATGGAAGTTTTTGGCCACACCCCACTATAGTAAACGATGAAAGCGAGAGAGGACAAAGTTTTGGTTAAAGATTGTTGGTAATATAAAAGCCATATTACCGGTTACTAAATCAGAACACAAGTTAATGTGCAGAAGCATTTATGTTGATCACAACTATGCAATTACCCTTGTATCAGTGTTACTTCCTGTCCTAAGGACTGTAGTATATCATGATGAAATCATCAAACCCTGTTTCATTTAATCAGAAGAGAGGCTGAATGCAGTGGAAAGTTTTGTGGATGATACAGAGCTCAGGCAGTTGCTACAGGATGAACACTTAAAACGAATTCCAGACTTCCAGAGGCTGTCCAAAAAGTTGCAGAGAAAGAAGGCCACTCTTCAGGATTGCTACAGGGTTTATCAAGCAATTGACTTTATGCCAGAGATCATTGACGCTCTAAACCGTTATGATGGAAATCACAGTAGTCTGCTGAAGGAACTATTTGTGAAACCATTGCAGGTAAGACACAAATAGTACAAGTTTGGAATGTTCCTTGTATTTCTGCTGTTTGTCTTTATCCATAGAAGACTGCATGAGTGATTTACATCTATCAGGATGTATATGAACTGTTGGTAGTGATGAAATCATCAGTGTGCACCTATCAAAATGTGAGATCTACAGTCCATCATAAACCCATACCTGGAAGGAGAAACGAGTCTTGTTTTGAGTTCTTTGAGGGTGCAGTATGTATTGGTTTTAGCGTATGTTTTATCATTGCTCAGACAAACATTCAAAATGGAGATCTCATTAACAATGTTTGTAAAAGATAAACTTGAATATTAAAAATGTATGCTTATTCTGCATCAATGATTTTAAGTGGACAGTATGAAATAGTTTTGCAGTTTGCCTTTTATTTCTTAGAAGTATGAATAGGGCATTTTAAATAACTTCCTTGAAACAATTTCCTCTTTATTTCAGATCCCCCATTTCAAAGATTAGCTTATGTAGTTCATTGTAAGATCAGTACGTAAGGTTTAAGATTTTTCAGAGTCCAAAGACAAACTAGGGTTTAAAAAAAACACTTCAACAGAAGGTACTCAGTAATGTTGAATAACTAATATTTTTCAATAACCCTTGTAAGAGCCATTGGAAAGAAATGTTTCTTATTTGAATTGGGCGTGATTTTGAAGTTGTAAATCTGTTAAGGTCAGTTTGGTTAGTAAATTACTAGTGATGGGAATGGAAACCTGCGAGATTTTATACCCATTTCAAACCACATTACTACTCGATCTAGAAAAATGTAAAATGATATATTTTACTGGTAACCTCTTTCATATTCAGTTACATTTTATTTAAAACAATAAATGAGGGAAAATTACATGTCTATTCTTTCATCTTGGTAATATTACACTCTTTCTTGACATCAATATCAGGGTGGTTAAATGTATTATTGACATCAATATCAATGTGATTAGGTGTAGTATTTGAAGGATATTTGTTGCTATTCCTACCTGAGTTCGATGACATACATTGTTTACCTTGCTATACAGTAGGTATATATACTGTACTGTAGCGTATGTAACATCCCTGTACACCTTAGTGCAACATAGTGAGATCTTTTATTTAGCCAGCTATATAAGGTCATTACAGTGTAAATAAACCATGGAAAGTACTAGAGATGACATTTGCCCTTCAAACATACATTCTACTCCTTATGATCTTCAATACTTTTGTACAAACTTCATTACACACTTAGATCAACTTATCTGTATACTCTCAGATTGCATTTCAGATTGTCTTCATAATTATCTTTATGATGGAGATTATCTTCATTATCTTTACAATATAGTGTAAATTGAACAAGTTAATAGTAACATTTAAAGCAAACCCTTCCTGTATCCAATTCCACCAGAGTACACATAAACTCTCTTCACATGAATGAATCAAGGAACATATGATAGGTCCATCATGACACCACTGACATCACCTTATTGTATTAAGGGATGATTTATGTATTTTTGTGAATGAAGAAACAAACCTTTGAGCTGTAGATCCTCTAGGCACTACTGTACAGAGCGTGATTGTTGAGTGCAGGCAGTAGTCTTGTAAATAACATTTGGATTGCCATGTATATTGTAAACTATATCTCTTTTATACTCATTCTTGCAATTTTTGGAAATGTACAAACAGCAGATGCTTTAATGTATACTTCAGCTACACATGAAATGTTTCCACAAGTAATCAATTCAATGTGGCATTTTACTAATATTCGTGTAGGCCCATAGAAATTTTACTTTGTCATACTTAACGAAAGCAAACATAGGTAAAACACTGCATGCATTTGCCTTCAAAGCAATTGTTCAATATAAGTTGTTTAAATGGATGTGCAGCCTCGCAGTACATATCATTTAAAAGATAAACAAACTTTCATAGTTTGTCACAAATAACTCTAAGTGCCGCATAACATTGGGTTGGCATACACAAAGTACATGGTTGTGTTGAATGAGAGCCTAGGGGGAGTAACCAAATTAACAAGTTTACAGGTACCCTGGAAAAACTTTTCGAACCATTCTTATCACTTTTAATTTTGCTAATGACTTGGATATTGTGTTTTAATTATTCTCAGGAACATCTGATGGATTTTGGGAAATTTCAAGAAATGATAGAAACCACAGTGGACCTACAGCAAGCTCTAAACCAAGAGTACTTAATCAGAGCTGACTTTGATGAAAACTTAACAGGTTTGTTTCTGTGCCACACCTTATCCAGTATATCAGATCTTGGCATACCAATTACAGAGAGAATGATATCAACTGTAGCTGTCACAGTAGTTTACTGTTGCTATCCTTAGTGGACAATGTTCATTGTATGAATCTGCTACTCCCTCCAAAGGGAAGAAATTGAACTGATTGTTCAAATTTTGTACATTTGGTTTGGTTTCCGTGAATGACTTTACCAGCAGCCTTAACAGTGATAGTGCGAATTAATGAGTGACATCTCATTGCATAAATTCAAATTTATTTCGTTGTAGATTTCAATAATTGGAAGCCCAAGAAAATGCAATGCATATTACTCCATTTGAATATTTTATTAAAAAAATAAAACTACAGGGTGGTGAAATTGCTTTAGCCATACTGTAATTACACTTGGCAAACCCAGCTCTTATTTCAACACGCATCCCAACAAGAGAACTATTAACAGGCTAAACAGCAATTTATAGTAACTAACGTTAATGTTTCATTTCCTTATCAGCCTTGAGGTCCAAAATGGACACACTAGAAAGAGACATAGAGGCACAGCTTGGCAAAGCAGCAACATCTTTAGGTCTTGAAGCTGGCAAGACTATCAAACTCGAATCAAATAGTACGCTTGGATACTTCTTCAGGGTGACAAGAAAGGTAAGTACAATGTGCATGAAAAAAGTCAATTGATGCCACAACATGGAGTTGCCATATCAAAGCTATGTAGTCTAGAGGATGCTCAGTGTGGCTATAAATTACATATAAACTGAGCAAGTTGTGATGTGCATGCATCCATAAAATTTATTACAATTTTCCAGGACTACAAATACTACTGTATTTGCAAATTCAATTTTGCACCTTTCTGCTTTGTCACTCTTCTGTCTTTACTGAGTAGCTATTCTCATCAAGTTGTTGCTTATGTAAGTAAGTTCATGCAAACCCTGTGTTGTGTTGAAAGGTAATGTAATAGGACACTGCAAATATGACAAATTGGAGAAGTTCCCCGGTGCACCAGCTGTGTTCCCAGAGCTTTTGTGAGTCCTTCTTCTGTTTCACAACATATAGTATCAACATTCATTATTTGTTTTCTTTGATTATTTCATGGCCACTTGTCAAGACCAAACTCAAATCTAACTTTTATCAGTGTGCCATATAAACTTTGTTGAATGTATTAGACATTTATTAACTATTTTATTTATTTTCATTCCCACAAATCCAATGATTTTGCACCATTTCAGAAAATTTTATTATGGTACTGGCCAAAATTAGCAGAGGTTATTCTTATTTAACAAAGTGAATCTAGCGTGAATTTTAACTACCCATGGTGTCCAGAATCATTTTCAGTTCAATTAAGATACAGAACTTGTGCAGGGACAATAAAATGGTTATGAATGTAGATAAGAAAAAACTGTTAATGTGCCCTAGACAAATGCAAAGCAACATGAGTGGGGATAGCCTGGTAAATATTTATATAAAGATAGTTATAAGTTAGAAAATGCTGGACTGGGAATGTTGCTTTGAGTACAATCACTGCAAAATAAACATGAACAAAATGTACAATAGTTAGTACAAGATATCCCTTGTAACATAGAAGTAAGCAGTTTATTGTATAAATATATTTATTTGGGGCCAAGGTATGCCTACAAAATGTGGTAGCTTGAGAATTCTAAAACTAATGAAATCAGCAATGCAGTCATATCACAGCAAACTACTCTCATACACAACTACCTGAATCCTCTGAAGTTGATTTTAAATTCAGAGTGACAAGCCATGAAATAGATTGAACTAGAAGAGATAAAAGAAAGAATGTTTCTTTACAATATGATCAATCAAATCAAATGTTAGTATAACAAAGCCCATTTAAGCTATTGTAGTTTATTCTACAACTCACTAGATATATAAAAGCTGACATTTTGGTCCTCGCAGGAGTTTCTTCAGGTGCAGAAAGAAAACTTCAATAGATAGATGGGACCTACTTTTTCATTGGAAAGTTTAGCAATGGAATAGAAGAACACCATGAATGAATAGAAACTGACAGAAAATAAGGAAATCAACACTGTGAAGTAAGAAAATCAGATGCAAGGCCTGCAAGAAATAATGTGAGGAAATTAGTTCAAAGAAATGGAAACATTTGAATGTGCCATGTGCAATAGCTTCATTGTCTGCAAGATACACATCTTGATCAGTCACAGTACACATACACATGAATAATTACATCACCTGTAATGTCAATGTAATGTTTCTACAGTCAAAACAAGGAGGCCTGACACTCCATTGAGTGGCACTTCATTCTTCCAAACCACACAATGTACACCAGGCAATGAATTGTCAGGTCACTGACACTCTATTACAGCAAAAGACTTGAGGGAAACCATTTTATATGATTCAGTCTCATTGTTTCAATATCCAGACAGGAATGACCATCCATTTATTTTTACCCTCCTTTCCTACTCATCGACTCTCCTCTCTCCATAACTCATCATAGCCATCCACATACAACTTGCTCTTTTCTAATCCCTCATGTTTGTCTCCTTGCTCCTTTAAACCTTTTCTCATTCTTTCTATGTTACATTTTGGCCTCTGATTCTCTGTTTTCATTTCTTTCTGCCTCTGAAGATTTTACAAGGATCAACGCATCAGCTTCTGGTAGCTGTCTGCATATGCTTGAACAGGTTGTTTGCAGTAGATGAGAAATGTCCTTTTTAAATAATGTGCAAGCTCAGGTTACTATTGATTTATCAAAACTCAATAATTCAAACTTAGTGATTCTTTATCTGGGTTGAGGGTTTGATCAGGCCATTTCATCTACTATTATTGGTATCATGAAATGATGCTGTAGTTAATTGATTGAAACCTGGATTTTTTGCAGGATGAGAAAGTATTGAGGAACAGCACAAAGTTCACAACCATTGACACCAATAAAAATGGTGTTCGTTTCACCAATTCCACGCTCAAGTCACTGAACGATGAATACCTCGCATCAAAAGAAGATTACAGTGAAACTCAGAAAGCTGTTGTAACAGAAGTCATAAATATTGCTGGTGAGTGTTGTGCAACAGACTGATGCACATTTGTACTTACTGATCTGTTATGTATGGTATATCATGAGCTCACTAGTCTGTATGTTACATATGTATGATGCTATAAATTGGCTTTGGTGTACTGCTAGCACTGGTAATTTTCTGAATGCATCATGTATTGACCTTTATTGTAAAGTAGAGCTAAGATTAACAAGATTAACAAGATTAACAAGATCTAAGTTAACAAGATGCATTCACATATAATGCCTTGTAGTTATAGGTCCTCATGTAAATACACACTTTTGTGTTTTGTTTTATTCTTTGTAGCCGGATATGTTGAGCCTATGCTATCCCTAAATGAGGTCACTGCTCAGCTTGATGTATTAATAAGGTAAATAAATTTTCTCAGTCTCTCTGATATATTTTCTCCCTTAAACACCTCAATTGGTTTGTTTTACATTTTATAAACTGTAGAATGACATTGATATCACTGCAGTGACTTGTGCAAAGCTGGGTGGCAGTGGGATGTGCAGTCCCCCACCCAATGTCAAATCATCAGTCAGGGAAAATTAATACATTGGGGAGTTTTGCATTCAGTCAGGGAAGAATTGGACCACTACTACAGGTGTACCCTCTCCCCATCTCCTTTTTCAACCTCACTCAAAGTATTTATTAGGAACTATTTGCATTTAGGCTACTTATATAGAACTAACTTATATTCTATATATGCCTCAGAATGCACCATTTGACATGTATGTTTTTCTTTTATTTTATTCTGGGGGAGAACCCCAGACCATTCATGCAAAGGTGAGAGTTGGCTTCAATTACCTCATGGCAGCACCCCCTTTATAAAATACTTCATTCACATCTGGCCCTCCTATAAAGATTTAGGTAACTTTCTAAATCAGTTGAGAGAACTTAGATTTTTCATGAATTTTCAAGTTGGGCCCCACACCAACCCCACCCACCGCCCATCACCCACCTTTGAAATTCTGTGCACTCCACTGCATGACTGTTCAGATGAAATAGTACAAAGTTGAGACTTTTACATTTTGTAATTTAGTTTTGTTGTCAAATGTTGATTTTGCATAAAGGTATGATAATAATAATAAAAAAAATAATAAAATAGTACTTATATAGCGTACATAAAGTATTTGTTGATTATTGCCTTATTTTACCAGTTTATAGTTACAATTTATAATTATTTGCCTCTTTTCAGTTTTGCTCAAGTTTCTTCTAGTGCTCCAGTGTCATATGTAAGACCTAAAATCCTTGAGAAGGGGACTGGTGTCATCAAGGTAGTCCAGGGACGGCATCCTTGCCTTGAAGTCCAAGATGATGTAGCATTTATTCCAAATGACATCACTTTTGAGAGAGACAAACAAATGTTTCACATTATCACTGGTCCAAACATGGGTGGCAAATCAACATTCATCAGACAGGTATGCCTTTAAAGGAGCATTTTGCGTCCTTTTCTATGATTTTTCTCAACCTCACTTACTCCACTATGCCATGACAACATACATAACTAGCTTATCATTTAAATCTTTCTTCAAATGGTGGCATAAAAGTCGAAAAATTTGCAACTTTCAACTTTGTTTTTCTCCAAAATATTTTCCGTTATGATCCCAATAAACCTTGCCCATAATATGAATATTTAAACACTACGACATCATTGACCATTACGTAATACAACACCATGCTTGATTTGTGTACAGTCTATATGGCAGTTGTACAAGGGAGTTCCATAACAACTCCCTGGTTGTACCAACGCAAAGTCTTCAATCTATTTTCTCTGATTGGTTGAATTCAAACTAGTGGGTTTGGGGAACTGTATGCGATTAATTTTAAATGTGGAATTTGTCGTGGGCACTTTTCTCATCATCTGCAAATATCCTTAATTACTCGCCAATTAACGTTGTTGGCAGGGAAAAACTTGGCTAATATTTTAGTTTGCTGTTTTGTGATTGATATATGTAATAAACTCGATGGACATGTCAAAAAAGTAGAAAACGGCGACCAAACGCAAAATGCTGCATTAAGCAATGTCATAAAAATGGTCCACCTTTATTCTTGTCAGTTGGTAGGTAAATATTAATGAGTCACCTGTTTGTTTGCTATTTCAGACTGGTGTGATTGTGCTGTTAGCTCAAATTGGCTGTTTTGTCCCTTGTGATGCTGCAGAGATATCCATAGTAGACTGCATACTTGCTAGAGTTGGGGCTGGGGATTGCCAGCTTAAAGGAGTATCCACTTTTATGTCAGAAATGCTGGAAACGTCTTCTATTCTCAGGGTAAGAAACTTCTCACTAAATTATTCCTTGTACATTAGGTCGATGCATTTATTACTGCAATTTTGATGAACCTGAGAGACAAATACTTAAAACTAAAACAGCAACCAATATACATAAGTGTACTGACAATTAAAGCGAGGCTGTGGAAATTAGTTTCACAGTGTGTCATGTGATCACTTGATTGTTTCACATGTGCAGGGTAAATCTTAAGTAAAGTTTGTATAAAATTCACATCCGAAACTTGTAGCCATGTTTTGTTGTTTCTACATAAAATAAATTGTATCCAATTCACTTTTTGCACCACATATATACATATTACATATAGTTGTGATTATGTATTATTCTTTAGCTTCAGTAACTATTTGTTGTTTATATTTCTTGTCCTTGTGAATAGAATGGAACAGAGAATTCTCTCATCATAATTGATGAGCTTGGACGGGGTACTTCAACCTATGATGGCTTTGGACTAGCATGGGGAATATCTGAGTGAGTCTCTCTTTGACATTACATTACTTCTAGAAGGATAAAGTTTGCTACAGTTTTAAATAAAGCAGATTATGAGGAGAATCTGTCTGCCAAATCAATCAAGACCCATGGTCCAGACTGCTAAAGCAGCAAGTTTGATTGTAATATATCTTTGAGTACAAACTTGTCATGGATGAGCTATTGACTGGTGGATGTTGAGATGCTAGTCATCTTCAATCTGTAGGCACAGTTCTTACCAGTGTGGTGAAAGTCAGGTATGTGATAAATGGAGAACAGTCAAAATTGGTGTACAATTTTACATGGATCTGTTCTAACACAGGGCTTATATGTTAAGTTTACTAAGTCACAGTGTTTTCATTACTTGAGCCAAGTCAATCTTAAGTCTTTGAGGGCAAGTGTCAATTTACAAGTACTGCTCAATTATTTATCTTAAAGTTTTACTGCATATACTACTTAAGCAGAAAATATTTTTCTTATCAAAGAGGTGAAATGGCTTTATGGGTCTCTGACTTTGCCAGCCTTTTAATTATGACTGGTCATATTATTATGAACGCTTTTAAAAAACATTGGTTTTGTAAGTTTCACGCTTCTGAATGTTGTGCAGGCTACATTTTGTTAAATTTTCTAAATGATTTCCATAAAAGCCTACTAATTGACCTTGTGTGATGTAAATTAACTATCTGAAAGATCTGGCATGGTTGGTCCTTGCAAAGTCACACTATCACTCAATCTACACAAAAAGTGTAAAATGTGAGTTGGACTCTTAACAAATCATGTCACATGCATTATTTGGTACACTTCGCGGTTGCACAATATGCGAATGTTCAGATTTCACATCCTTGTTAATTTTCTGAAAAACATGAATACAAACTAAAATATTGTAAGATTGTGTTGTGTGACCTCTTTGTGTTCTCCTAGATTTGTTGTGCTGTAAACCACGCACTGTGGTATTACCTGTGTTATGGAAGTAGGTATGTGCTTGTTTGTGTTGCTCTCACAAATTCAGATTAACACTGCCTATTCACTGTCAACAAATATTGTATAGGTCTTGTACATGTGATATCACAAGGTACTTTATTTTAACAACGAAAATGTTTTCATTGTCATCAAGGCCTTGAGGGCAAGTCTCATGTTACGGTTTAATTCTTGAGGGCACGCGTCAAGTTAGTCAACTTTCAAGTCCCAAAATGAAGTGACTCAAGTCCAAGTCGTCACCTCTAGTCCATAACGCTGATAGACTATAATAAGATGATAATATTGTTGTCATGTCTAGCTCGTACTGCATACTTCTAAGTTGAAAGCCTTGCTGAATCCTTTACTTTGTCAGAATGTCTACTTTGAAGATAAACAACTTTACAATGATCTCAAATTATTGATTTTCATATTGACATTGTCAGTAGCTCTACAAAATATAATACATATTTCAACATTTCCTAATAATTTTGTTCTTTCATTAGTTTCATCGCTCGCAAGGTCAGAGGTTACTGTTTGTTTGCAACTCATTTTCACGAGCTTACTGCTCTAGCAGATGAGATTGTGACAGTTAACAATCTACATGTAACAGCTCTAACCTCTGATGGACAACTCACACTGCTTTACAGAGTCAAACCAGGTATGTTTGCAGGATCCTATCACTGGGTTGGTTAAACAAGACTAAAAGGTTTGAACTATTGTAAGAACAGATTTGGGGCTTCATTGGTTACCATGGTGAAGTCGCTCTGTCGATTACACAACATAATCAAGCCTTGCTTGAGTGGTTAAAATTAGCCAGCAAAATGGATTTAAGACCAAGAAAACAATTCCTTTTGAAGCTGCAATAATTATTTTATTTCACAATAAATATTCATGTCAAGAAAGGAACATAAATAGGCCCAATGGTATAGAACAACAAGGGACCTGAAGCATGACTTCTCCCAGTCACTGCCCAATAGAACCCTGATCAAAATACAAAATAAACCATACATTGAGAGATAAACGTGCATATCTTGTAGTGCACTGATTGTCAAGAAGTAAAGTAAACACAGCGATTTGCATGTCATTTAACGTAATGATAGCTCACACAAAATGCCTGATAATCATGAATATAGAAAAGGTGATATCCAGTGCACGGACTAGCCAGAAGTGGGTGGAGAATGTGCAATAGGTGCAGGCATGTAATGGTTCTATTGCCTAATGTAGTTAAAACAGTTTAGTGGCTGAGCAGAGTACCAGCAATACAGAGTAATAATAGAAAGTATCAAGACCTGCATGTGCCCTGGAAATACTACAAACCTGAGACAACCTAACATCAGGTGTGTGATAATAAAATATAGAATGCAAGAAAAGAAATTACAAAGTTTAAAAGAAGTAACAAGAATGCATCTTACACTATGTCATTAAACATATAACTGGCACAGCTCATGCATTACTAGATAGCAGCAGAGGGCTGACATAAAGGTAACTTAGAAAGCCAAATTTATTTCCAGGTATTGAACTAACATAGTTAAATTTTTGCTCAGATTCTAATCTGGATGTAGAAAGTTAACACTACAGAGGCTCCAGTTATATACAGTATTACATAATTGATTTGTGCAGGCAATAGTTTAGTTACAACCCTGCATGTAAATAGTCAACAACATCACCCTAGCCCACACAGTAGGGTAGTTAACAACCATACTTGTTGTTACAGCTCTAGACAGGCAGATGACTGTATATGAAGGTAATTGGTGACTACATATCCACTCACAATCAGATAGCTAGCATGTACGGCAGTGCCACCTTCCTTTTGTGTCATGCTTTACAGGAATTGTGATGGTTTTGATTACGACATAGCTTAAAGTGCTATGTAAGACATGATGTAGCATGGCAATAAAAATAATGGTTAAAGGGAAGTGTTCTTTATGGCTAATTCCCTACAAAAAGTCTTCTCCTCCTTTTAGGGGTTTGTGACCAAAGTTTTGGTATCCAAGTGGCAGAGTTGGCCCACTTTCCTCTGAAAGTGATTAATAATGCAAAAGTGAAAGCAGCTGAATTAGAAGACTATCAGAGCATAGCTGCCTCGGATGGATGTATGGAAGGTCTTGATGAGCCAGCAGCTAAACGCAAAAGAATGGCCAAGGAGGTAAAACATGAAATGTTTGATTGATCTGAATTTCTTTTCTTTGTACACTTTTACTTGTTAACCGGACGGTAATAGATCACATCCTGTTGTAGCCAATGGAGCTAATGCCTATGTAAAGATTAATGTACAATAATTAATTAGTTATTAAAAAACTCTGTTTCTCAGTTTGAAATATTATGTTAGCAAAGTCGATAAACTCAGTTTATCAGCTTTATACTGAGTTTATCGAAAACACTGTTTCTGGAGAAAAACAAGTTATTCGATAAAACTTGGTTTATTGCCCAG